>JAODUO010004526.1:0-11266 GCA_025642075.2 Ridgeia piscesae
AGATGTATGACTGGGTATCTTTGCATAGACAGTAGTGCATGTTTGTTTACGGATAGTCTTCGCGAATTAATTGCAGCGTGGCTGGATGTTTCCCAGAAAAGTCGAGATGCGGTTCGATTGAACAAGTCTGCTAGGACAGCGGTTTAAACTTAAAGGGCAAAAAAGGCAACGGTTTCGTATCATGCACTTAATAGAGTTTATACAAACTAGCAATTTCCACATATACTCAATTTTTTAACGTCAGCGGTTTACTCAGAATGTGACCTTAAAGTCTAAAACATCTAACGAAATCCATGATGGCCTAGACACCACCATCTTAGCCGGTAACGTATTCGTTTGGCTTGGCCTGGCCTATAAGCGCGCGGCATTCTAAGTCTCTGCTGAGGCCGGTCAGCTTCCTGTGACGTCAGTACGGCACAACAACTTCGAGTCTTCGTTTAGTTGGCGATGTAGCAGCTGCTTAGACCTAAATTGTGGTCAACAAGTAATTATGAAGTAGACATATATCACCAGTTGATGGAACAAGATCCAACAAAACGTCGCCGACCGTCGTCTTCTTAAACCCGGGGCAGTGCTGACAATATTTAGCCATGGATGGACCTAAAGGCTAAACGTCGAAGCAACGCATATATCAAGCTGGCCGAGACATCAATGATCAGATCGCAAGAAGGTTAGTATGATGTACTATTTTTCTGTGTTATAACGTTTGTATTTAATTGTGTTTTTTTACAGACGTCAAGCACATGTAACGTTTTTATGCTGTTAAAAGCAGTTTTGACCTCCGTAGACCAGCTATCGATTGACGATGCCGATGGCTCGATCATCGATGTGTTGACGATGCCCGATGCCGATGTCCCTCGATGACAGCTAATCTGTTTTTACGGTATCACGTCCACATGTGTAAAGACTAAGATATACTTGAACCAAGCTAGGGCAATAGCACAATTTATATCATCGCAGAATTTAGTACAATGCAGAATAAATAATTTTGCCTTTAGAAGAAACTTGAATAACTGAACTTGAACATGACACGTCTCATGTGTGATAATATGTCATCGGCGGAGGGACTGTGGCCTTGGATTGTCGTTGGCACTTCTTTGTAAGTTCAGTAAAGTTAACTAACCGCTCATAGTGACATAGTCATTTATTTCCATTGATGTGAATGTAGGCTAGGTCAGAGTAAGGTGACATTGATTAATACAGCTAGTAAAGCTTATGATCAGTGTGTTCAGATATGTGCTAAGAAACAATGAAAATGTTATGATGCTGAAAACTAGAAATTCAGTTAGTATTTATTTAAACATTAAGTTTTTACAAAGTTTTGTTAGTTGCATTTTTCTGTTAGTTTCCAATTATGAGATACACATCTGACTATATTTATTATCATAATTTTATAAAGTTTCTGCATGCACTTTGACACCCCACTTTCAAAATTAGTTTCACCTTCGAGTAGCAGTATTTATGACTGTTTAATGGCTGGTGGAATTCAATGATTGTTTGAAATCCATGGACAGTAGCTGCATGCATGTTTTAAACAAAATCTTCATTTAAACTACTCATTTTATCTGCAACAAGGTGTGTTTATTTTGATGTTTTATTAGCTTTTTAGATGTGACGTCGGTATATCCACTGGTTAAAGATCTATTGTCACCTGTAAGTGATAATTGAAAAAAACTAAGTTTTATTTTAGATAATTATATAGTGAAAATTCATACACTTGATTGATATTGTCTGCTGCATTCTCACAATATGGCTGTGTTTCTCACTTTCTGGTAATCTCATATGAATAACCAGAGGAAATGCCAATTAGGTGATGATGCAATTAATTATTTCACGTTCCTTTGTTGTTGGTTACAGAAAACAGTGATTGTCACTCCTGTATCACATTGTGGCATCCACACGCATGTGCATACGCTGCAATTGTTGAGGAAGAAGATACGACAATGTATCTGGAGCAAAGTTCAGCAGCATTCAATGCCCTGCCTGAAGTCAGTCATCACAGCACGGCACTTTCTGGGAGCCTAGCTCACTAAATTCTGTCATACTGGACAGGTGGAGGTCTATCAGAGTTATCTGCCCCAAGAGACAGCACTTCTATGAAGGTATGACAGCAGTCGTAACTACAAGGGGACTTTTGCGACAAGGGGACTTTTGCGATAAGTTGCATTTGAATTCTTGCTTGTACAGTTCTCTTCACATTGCACCAAGCTGTATAAAGTAGCAAATAGTAATTGCAGTATTGCTTCATATTTCTAAGATAATACAGGTATGGCATTTGAATGAACTCATAGTAACTGTGTCATGGGGGGACAAAACACAGCTGTAAACAGTTACTGTGTACACTTATGAATACAGCTACTTGTGTAATTAATAACTTCTCTGTTTTTGATAAAATAAAATAAATAACACGTCATTATCACTGAATGTATTAAAATATAATACACAAATACATAAAAATACAGTCACTGTATATACATGATACAAAGTGAAACATTAAGATTAGAACAACAATGATAATTGGGAGTGGAATGTGATAGTGAATTCCTGGTAAATGTGTTGTTATTTAAATGGCAAAAAAAGGCAACCGTTTCGTATCATACACTTAATAGAGTTTCTACAAACTAACAATTTCCACATATATTCAATTTTTTAACGTCAGCTGTTTACTCAGAATGTGACCTTAAAATCTAAAAATCTAACGAAATCCATGATGGCCTAGACACCACCATCTTAACCGGTGACGTATTCGTTTGGCTTGGCCTGGCCAATAAGCGCGCGGCATTCTAGGTCTCTGCTGAGGCCGGTCAGCTTCCTGCGACGTCAGTACGCTTGCCTACGGCACAACAACATCGAGTCTTCGTTTAGTTGGCGTGACATGTAGCAGCTGCTTAGACCTAAATCTGTGGTCAACAAGTAATTATGAAGTAGACATACATCACCAGTGGATGGAACAAGATCCAACAAAACGTCGCCGACCGTCGTCTTCTTAAACCCGGGGCAGGGCTGACAATATTTAGCCATGGATGGACCGAAAAGCTAAACCGTCGAAGCAACGCATATATCAAGCTGGCCGAGACATCAATGATCAGATCGCAAGAAGGTTAGTATGATGTACTATTTTTTCTGTGTATTTAATTGTGTTTTTTGCAGACGTCAAGCACACGTAACGTTTTTGTGCTGTTAAAAGTAGTGTTGACCGCCGTAGACCGGCTATCGATTGATGATGGCTCGGTCATCGATGTGTTGACGAAGCCCGATCCCGATGGCGATGTCCATCGATGACAGCTAATCTGTTTCTATGGTATCACGTCCACATGTGTAAAGACTAAGATATACTTGAACCAAGCTAGGACAATAGCAACATTTATATCATCGCATAATTTAGTACAATGCAGAATTAATAATTTAGCCTTTAGAAGAAACTTGAATAACTGAATTTGAGCACGACCGTCTCATGGGTGATAATATGTCATCGGGGAGGGACCGTGGCCTTGGATTGTCGTTGGCACTTCTTCGTAAATTCAGTAACCGCTCATAGTGACATAAACATTTATTTCCATCGATGTAAATGTGGGCTATGTCAGAGTAAGGTGACATTGATTAATACAGCTAGAAAACTTATGATCAGTGTGTTCAGATATATGCAAAAAAACAATGAAAATTTTATGATGCTGAAAACTATAAATTCAGCCAGTATTTTATTTAAACATTAAGTTTTTACAAAGTTTTGTTAGTTGCATTTTTCTGTTAGTTTCCAATTATGAGATAGACATCTGACTATATTTATCATAATTTTATCAAGTTTTTTTTTGCACCCACTTTAAAACCCCAAAACTTTTTCAAAATTAAGTTTTTCCAACTTTCGATTTTTAAAAAAATTTTTTTAAAACACTTTTTAATCGGGTTTGGAATTTTTTTTTAATTTTTTTTAAATCCATTGCATTGTGAAATTAAAAAAATTTTTTTTCAAAATTATATAGTGAAAATTCATACACTTGATTGATATTGTCTGCTGCATTCTCACAATATGGCTGTGTTTCTCAATTTCTGGTAATCTCATATGAATAACCAGAGGAAATGCCAATTAGGTGATGATGGAATGAATTATTTCACATTCCTTTGTTGTTGGTTACAGAAAACAGTGATTGTGGCACACACCCGCATGTGCATACGCTGCAATTGTTGAGGAAGAAGATACGACAAGAAGATACGACAATATATCTGGAGCAAAGTTCAGCAGCATTCAATGCGCTGCCTGAAGTGAGTCATCACAGCACGGCACTTTCTGGGAGCCATTCCCTAGCTCACTAAATTCTGTCATACTGGCCAGTGGAGGTGTATCAGAGTTACCTGCCCCAAGAGACAGCACTTCTATGAAGGTATGACAGCAGTCGTAACTACAAGGGGACTTTTGCGACAAGAGGACTTTTGCGATAAGTTGCATTTGAAACCTTGCTTTTACAGTTCTCTTCACATTGCCCCTAGCTGTATAAAGTAGCACACAGTAATTGCAGTATTGCTTCATATTTCTAAGATAATACAGGTATGGCATTTGAATAAACTCCTAGTAACGGTGTCATGGGGGGACAAAACACAGCTGTAAACCCTTATGAATACAGCTACTTGTGTAATTAATAACTTCTCGGTTTTTGATAAAATTAAATAAATAACACGTCATTATCACTGAATGTATTAAAATATAATATAAAAATACACAAAAATACAGTCACTGTATATACATGATACAAAGTGAAACAGTAAATTAGAACAACAAGTGATAATTGGGAGTGGAATGTGATAGGGGAAATTCCTGGTCAATGTGTTGTTATTTAACTAATGGTTACTAATTTGGCTAATGTTTGGTTCAAAAACAATGACTTCTTACATGATTATCAAATGAAATTACAAAAAATGTGTACATGTTTATAATCATGTAGAAAAGGTTTCAAAGTTGTCTAAATACTAATCAGTTAATGCAAGCACTATATTCATTGTAGGAATGAAATCACGATTGATGTTATCTGCTGTTGCGGGGAATTATCGGCCACGTCTTGTCCCATGCATCCCTGTTAACACAGATGTCATCTTCGAGAAACAATGTTTAAAAACTGGGGGTTTGGGCGCAACAGAACACAAGTCCGACATAACCGTCTACCCATCCCGATGAGCCACATAATCCATGTGGTGATGGGAAAAGTTACACTGCCACTAATCACTGTACCAACAAGGGTTGCTTGATCGGGGCAAATGTGCCAAAACCGAGTAAGGAAGATATGCGGGCTGCATGGCTCAATCGTTTTGTACATTAGTCAAGTCTTCGAGAGAAAAAAGTGATATCCCTCTGCTGCTCTCCAAGCGAAGACAGGGAACTTTGTCCTGATTAGGTGGCTGATGCATGCTGGCAGTATTTGATGAACACTCCGGCCCAACTTGCTAAAAAACCCACCAGAAAAATGAGCAACCTGAAATAAACGTGTTCAGATAAATATACATATGACATTTAAATAAGATTTTAAAAAGTTTTTTAATTTAAAATATTTTGGGTTTCACTCATAATGGATAACCAGAGAAAATGTCAATTAATTATTATTGTAAAAACGGGACAAATTTTTTATACCTTTTTTGGGCCAGTAGTGGGAAACCCATGCACTATGTTCACAAATATACCTGCCATTTTCATTTCATAAAAATTATAATGGTTCCATGTGTTGTATCTATAAGTAATGATAACTATTTTTTTTATTTATAGTGCTACTTTGTTTGATGTTGTATTGTTGCTTCTTATTTGATGCATTAACGTTTATTGCAAACAATTATATAAAATGTATGCACAGTGTACTTACTTGTGTGTTGATGGATCCAGTTGCCAGTTATCTATCTGTATATCGTTCAGTGCAACCAATACATTCCGAAGCACCAGTTTCTCGAAGCAGAGAATTTCAAAACCGACTTTTCGTAATACACAGCAGTCCACCTGTAATAAAAAAAACGAACATTAAGAAATGTTTTATATGAATCATTGCAAACATGGATTATTATTCTGAATGAACATAATTTACAAAGCATGAATTCTGACACATTTCCCCGTATTCATCTCGTCACTAATATATTTTGGGTTTTTTGAAACAAACTCATTATCTATGTTTATATATGAATCCATAAGACACATGCAAAATTATGAGAAGATAACCCTGCAGTTTATGTTCAAATAAAATAACTTCCCGCCTGCCCTTGTTTTGTAGGGGGTGCATTTAGATCATGATATATGAATCAATATAGCTGCTATTATTACAAATGTGATGGGTTCCCACATGGGGGGTGCAAAAAAAAGCAAGGTATTGACTATTCATTTGTATGGATTTTTTTTCCCCAATAGACACACCCCAAATTGTGGGCCATTTTTAAAATTTATTTTAAATATTTTAAAATTTTTTTAAAAATTTAAAACCCCCCCAAGTCTTTTAAAAAATGTGTTTTACCATAAAACGTAATAAGTGACACATACTTAGTCTAATAGTTGAATGCGGCAAGCCTGAGGTCACTGAGTCTGAGGTGACCCGGCTGGCCCAAGGCCAAGCTAAGGCTAAGCGATCATATTTCGCTTGTCAAAATAATACGATCATTACGCAGTCCGGACCTCAGGATAATAATATTTAAGCAAAACAATAATAGACAACTTAATATTTACCTTCATCAATATGTTTCCCCGGGGTTTTCCGAGTTGCAGCCATTTCAGGGCTGCAGACAAACTTGTCACCGCATCAACAAATTGGTTCGGCACCGCCACCAGTTGACACCGTCTCTGCTAGTTTTGTTTTTGTACGTTCAGCTTCCCGGGGTCTTTCTTTTCGTGGTCACTCGCCTTTTAGTGTATCTTCCAATACGTGCCTTTGCTTTGCGGCTGGAATCTATATCCAGATACTTCTGCATCCGTTAAATGATCCGATTTAGATAATCCATAACAAACACGCCATTTTTTTTCTCTGCGCACAGCGCCTCCAGATGGATTTATGAATAACTAATCTTTGGAGAAGCCTCAGCGTACTGACGTCATTCTTCGTCGACAATGGCGTAGCTCATAGTATTTCGATGGCTGGGTGTTCAAAAATATTTTTCAGGTAAACGGGTGGCGTAAAAAAATTGAGTATATGTGGAAATTGTTACTTTATATTAACTCTATTAGGTGTACGCCACGAAACCGTTGCCTTTTTTTGCCCTTTAACTTATGGTTACTAATTTGGCTAATGTTTGGTTACTAAAACAATGACTTCTTACATGATTATCAAATGAAATTACAAAAAAATTGTACATGTTTATAATCATGTAGAAAAACGTTGCAAAGTTGTATAAATACTAATCAGTTAATGCAAGCACTATATTCATTGTAGGAATGAAATGACAATTGATGTTATCTGCTCTTGCGGGGTACTATCGGCCACGTCCTGTCCCAGGCATGCCTTTTAACACAGATGTCATCTTCGAGAAACAATGATTAAACTGGAGGTTGCGCAACAGAACACAAGTCCGACATAACCGTCTACCCATGCTGATGAGCCACATAATCCATGTGGTGATGGGAAAAGTTACACTGCCACTAATCACTGTACCAACAGGGGTTGCTTGATCGGGGCAAATGTGCCAAAACCGAGTAAGGAAGATCTGCGGGCTGCATGGCTCAATCGTTTTGTACATTAGTCAAGTCTTTGAGAGCAAAGTGATATCCCTCGTGCTGCTCCCCAAAACGAGGACAGGGAACTTTGTCCTGATTAGGTGGCTGGTGCATGCTGGCAGTACTCGATGAACACTCCGGCTCAACTTGCTGTGAACCCACCAGTAAACTGCCTATAGACAGCCCACCTGAGCAACCTGAAATAAACGTGTTCAGATAAATATACACATGACATTGTAAATAAGATGAAAATTAATCAATGATCCTTTTAATTTAAAATATATAATTAAAAACACACCCCATTTCAAACATGTGCTTTTTAAGAAATAAATGTGTGGCAGTATTATAGCATATTGCATCTAATGTCGACAATATGCACTTTTAAATCGCTGTGTGGCATTAGAAACCATTGAGGATCTATTTCTACAATTTGGAATAAAATGAATTAGGGTATTGCTAGTAAGCTCAAGAAATGTTTATTAATTTGATTGAACCATTCTGAAAACTGTCAAACATAAACATCTTGTCTAAAACCTCTAATGACAACTCCAGTCCCTGCATTCACATATTTGGGTTGTCATCTCATAATGGAAAACCCAGAGAAAATGTCAATTAGATTATTATTGTGAAAAGACTAGGCACTATAATTTACTCTATGATCCATTCTATACTTTGGGCAGTAGTAGGAACTATGCACTATGTTTACAAATATACCTGCCATTTTCACTACATAAAAATCATAATGGTTCCATGTGTTGTATCTATAAGTAATGATAACTATTATTTTTTATTTATAGTGCTACTTTGTTTGATGTTGTATTGTTGCTTCTTATTTGATGCATTAACGTTTATTGCAACACAATTATATAACATGTATGCACAATATACTTACTTGTTTGTTGGTGGTTCTAGTTGCCAGTTATCTCTCTGTATATGGTTCAGTGCAACCAATACATTCCGAAGCACCAGTTGCTCGAAGCAGAGAATTTCAAATCCGACTTTTCGTAATACACAGCAGTCCACCTGTAATAAAAAAATCGAACATTAAGAAATGTTTTATGTGAATCGTTGCAAACATGGATTATTATTCTGAATGAACATAATTTCACAAAGCATGAATTCTGACACATTTCCTGTATTCATCTCGTCACTAATATCTCTGGGTTCTTTGAAACAAACTCATTATCTATGTTTATATATGACTCCATAAGACACATGCAAAATGATGAGAAGATAAACCTGCAGTTTATGTTCAAATAAAATAATCGTAACTGCCTGCCATTGCTGTGTAGGCGGTGCATTTAGATCATGATATATGAATCAATATAGCTGCTGTTATTACAAATGTGATGGGTGTCCACACCTGGGCGATGCAAAAAAACAGCAAGGTATTGACTATTCATTTGTATGGATTTTATTTCCATAATTGACACACCTGCACAATTGTGGGACCTAATTCATTTAATTTCATTGGAACTATTCAATACGATTTATGTTAAATGATAAACCCCACCAAGTCTTAACAAATGTGTTATTACCATAAAACGTAATAAGTGACACATACTTAGTTTAATAGTTGAATGCGGCAAGTGAGCCTGAGGTCACTGAGGTGACCCGGCTGGCCCAAGGCGGCAAGGCTTGGCCCAAGCTAAGCGATCATATTTCGCTTGTCATAATAATACGATCATAGCAGTTCCCGGGCCTCAGGATAATAATATTTAAGCAATAACAATAATAGACAACTTAATATTTACCTTCATCAATATGCTCCGCGCGTTGCCGAGTTGCAGCCATTTCATGACAGCAGACAAACTTGTCACCGCATCAACAAATTGGTTCGGCACCGCCACCAGTTGACACCGTCTCTGCTAGTTTTGTGTTTTGTACGTTCAGCTTCCCGTGTGTCTTTCTTTTCGTGGTCACTCGCCTCTAGTGTATCTTCCAATACGTGCCTTTGTCTTTGGGCTGGAATCTATATCCAGATACTTCTGCATCCGTTAAATGATCGATTTAGATAATCCATAACAAACACGCCATTTTTTTTCTCTGCGCACAGCGCCTCCAAACGGATTTATGAATAACTAATCTGTGGAGAAGCCTAAGCTTACTGACGTCATTTTTCGTCAACAATGGCATAGCTCATAGTATTTCGATGGCTGGCGTTAAAAAATTGAGTATATGTGGAAATTGTTACTTTATATTAACTCTATTAGGTGTACGCCACGAAACCGTCGCCTTTGTTTGTCCTTTGATTATTAGTCTACAAATAAGGCCCCCGTGTCCAATATAAAAATCCGTTATTGCTGTACATGCGTGAAGCAGTTAACGGCGCTTCAGCTTGCGAGTGCATTGCTAAATCGAAATAAAATGCAATTAGCATATTTTTGATAAATTAAGGTTAAAACATAAATCTGCATTATACAGAATAAAAATTAATGATATAGCCTTAGTTTTGGGGAATATTCGCAAATCGCGAGACATCGCCTTTGCAGCTTTGAAGCGTCTGACATGCGCCAACCGCTCGCGTCCTGTGACATCGGCTTATTTACGTCGACTCGACGACATTTAATTGCACTAAAACACATAAAAAATTAATATCTCACTTCTTTGTACCGGAAGTGATGTAGAATAACAAAAGATGGTAAAATCGTTTTAAAAAGGCCCTAGTAATTTAGACCAGTTAAAGGAACATGCAACCATAGTGTTGAAAATGCGTTAAAATCCCCCCAATTCCCATATACCATTCAACATAGAATATGTTAAACATATGTTTTTTTGTTTAATTTTGTAAGAATGTTATACATCAGAAAATTAATCTTGAAACGTACACTTTCACTGTCCATGGGCGCAGCCATTGTTGCCCATTTGACGAGGAACTCACGAAGAGTAACGCGAGAGAATGCGTGAGTGTGACGTAGACCTTCCACAACTCTCAGCGATACAGGCGGTGCGCAACGCGTAATCAGTAGCACTGCGATATGATTTGAGTTGTTTTTTAATGAATCTTGCGGTAGTAACATGCCTGAATGTCAGGCATACGGATGTCAACATAGAGCAGGAGAAGGGGCAGCGAAAGGAAAGAGATTTTTCCAAATTCCCAATGCCAAGAAATTCCCTGCGAAGCGCGAGTTGGCGATGAAATGGCTTCACAACATAGGTACGGGGCATACTGTGGAGAAGTTCAATTTCAACAGAAAAATGGTTTGCGAGGACCATTTTACCGTGGACTCTTTCAAGGTTGATCTAGAAAACAGATTGCTGGGACTGGTTGAAAGACGACTGTTGAAAGAAGATGCTGTCCCCACTGAATTCGTGCATAGAACGAAAAGTCCGGGGCCGATCTCGCAAAAGGGACGAACAGAAGGTACGTAAATACCTCAAATGGGGTATTAGAATATCATTCAATGTATTTCCTGTATATTAATGAAAGTCAGTTATTAGTAAAATAGTCACTGCGCGTCGGTCGACTGGAATAATTAGTTGGATTAATGATTTGTTTATGTTTGAAAGTGGGCGATAATAAAAGTTACTAAGCTCCGTCGAACCGACCAAGTCGAAGTAGAAATTAGTGAGTGCCTTGGTTGCAATCTTTACTTG
>JAODUO010004528.1:0-10724 GCA_025642075.2 Ridgeia piscesae
TATAATATACAAAAAACAAAGTAGTTCAATGCAATTCTAAAATATCACAAAACCAGCTAAACTTATGAAATGGAATCAATGTGTGTGCACACAACATGTAGTGTTTGCATAAGGAACACCAACAGGGTATGAACCTGCCACACACAGCACTGAATCGACATTACCCTATACTATGCAAGTGAACAAAATTCTTCTGATATAATGAAAAGGAAAATATGTAAGTTGAAGATATGTTCGATATTTTCGTTATGTGTTATAGTGTTTTGATTGTTGTTTTACTGATGCAGGTACTTTGTCACGTGTTGTGTACACGTATGAAGGGGTGGTAATGTACGCGGTTATACTGATTGGGTAGTTGTATTTGTATTTACTGTGTTTCTTAATTATTTAAAAAATCTATAAATTTATTATTGCTTTCAGGGATTTTCTCTCACCCCATCACTCTCCCTCCCTGTATCATTGCTTCTCTCTTCCATTCTCCCTCGCTCCCCGTCTCTCTGTTCCTACAAGTGTATATTTTATGTCACAGAAAGAAGACGTGTTGAAGTGACCATAGAAAAATGTTGGCGACTTAACTCAGAAAATTGAAATTTTGACAAGTGTATAAAATATGTGTGGCAGCTGCTTGATACCATGGGTGTGCACCATGTGACGTCTAATGTACCTATTACATACTATTTCCCATCTGTGCACAATATGTATATGTGGCAGGGGTTGAGTAGTGACTGTAATAATATAGGTTTTTGTGTGTAAAAGTACAACATTAATGCTATGTTCCATACTTATTGCAGTCTAGATCCCGTAAACAAATGCATATCTGGACAGCTAGAAGAGTTGGCAGGTGTAGTGAAGTTAGAATTTATACATAGATCAGTTTTATATACATATAAAGGTGGAGGTGATTTAAGAATGTATGATCATGGTTTCAATTATATGGATATTTGTTATTTAAATGTAGCATAGAGTAACTAAGATATTAGATCAAGCGTATCATATTACTACTCGTTTTATATTTATTATCTAATCTCTCTGCTGTGAATGTTCACGTGCTATTTACACAAATATTCCCACTCCCTTGGAAGAAAGATTCAAACTGACTGAATCATAATTGTCAAACCATTCCATGAATGGCAAAACATTACCTTGTAGATACAAAAAAGATTATTAAACGCATACCATAGTGCCACACTGCTGTGTGATAAAACCTTAGTAGCACGAAGCAACATACATATGCACTAAGAAAAACATGCATACTTACAGGTTCGTGCATATAGACGGTTTCACAAGTTGTCAGCAGATGGTTTAAGCCAAGTTAATATTAATCTGTGCCATCACAGCCGCATTCACAATGTCATTTACTTTAGATGTGTTCACCATCTCTTTCTTTTTAGGTACATTCTTCATATCATTCTCTTCACCAACATTCATAATCTATCTATCTCTCTGCCTCATTCTCTGTCTCTCTCTCCTATTTATCTCTCTCCCTCGCTCTCTTCAGACACGTTCACTGTCACTCTTCAGACATGTAAACTATCCCCGTCTCTTTCTCTCGCTCACTCTCTCGCTCTCACCAGCCACCCTCACCCACTTTACTGTCTTCTGTTTTGGACGCAACCTCTCTGTCTTTCTCTCTCCCTCTATATCTTTCTTCAGCCACGTTAACCGTCACCTTTCAAACATGTACACACACTATCGCTCTCTCTCTCACGTTGTCGCTTTTCTTCATGCAGCCATGCTCGCGTCCCTTATTCTTTTATGGTGTGGACCCCACCTCTCTCTTTCTCTATCTCTCTCTCTCCAGCCACACTCACCCATTTTACTATCTTCTGTTGTGGACGCCACCTCCCTCCCTTTCTCTCTCACTCTCGCTTTCTCTCTTCAGCCACACTCCCCACTTTACTCTCTTCTGTTGGGTCTACAGCCTCTCTGTGTCTATCTTCAGCCACGTTAACCTTCACTCTTCAGACACATACACTACCCCCATCTCTCTTTCTCTCGCTCTCTCTCTCTCTCTCGCTCTCTCGCTCCCCCCCTCTCTCTCTCTCTCTCTCTCTCTCTCTCTCTCCAGCCACACTCACCCATTTTACTATCTTCTGTTGTGGACGCCACCTCCCTCCCTTTCTCTCTCACTCTCGCTTTCTCTCTTCAGCCACACTCCCCACTTTACTCTCTTCTGTTGGGTCTACAGCCTCTCTGTGTCTATCTTCAGCCACGTTAACCTTCACTCTTCGACACTACACTACCCCCATCTCTTCTTCTCTCTCTCTCCCGCCTCCTTATGTCCCCTTTTTTTCCATTTTCCCTTACCCACAGTCTGAAACATAAGGTTTCTTCAGCACATGGTCCACCCCTGGGATATGGGCCTTACTTACATCCTTGACTTCTTGCAACTACCATACTTTGATAGCGCTACTGTCCTCAACATATTCTACGCTCACCTTTGCAAGAGTTATGATTGTTGTGTAACTTGATAACCTGCCAGTACTCTGACGCTGGCCGTATGGCGCAGTCAGCATGAAACATGTTATCTGCCTTCTTCTACAGCCCACATGTAGGTCTTACGTCGTACTTGTGTGAATTGGATATTAATCCCTATTTTTTTTGGCAATCAGTATGCACAACATTTACAAAAACAATTCATATTCCTTTATTATATATATATATATATATATATATATATATATATATATATATATATATATATAGTATATATGTATATATGTATATATATATACATATACACACACAAGTAGTTCAATGCAATTCTAAAATATCACAAAACCAGCTAAACTTATGAAATGGAATCAATGTGTGTGCACACAACATGTAGTGTTTGCATAAGGAACACCAACAGGGTATGAACCTGCCACACACAGCACTGAATCGACATTACCCTATACTATGCAAGTGAACAAAATTCTTCTGATATAATGAAAAGGAAAATATGTAAGTTGAAGATATGTTCGATATTTTCGTTATGTGTTATAGTGTTTTGATTGTTGTTTTACTGATGCAGGTACTTTGTCACGTGTTGTGTACACGTATGAAGGGGTGGTAATGTACGCGGTTATACTGATTGGGTAGTTGTATTTGTATTTACTGTGTTTCTTAATTATTTAAAAAATCTATAAATTTAACATTAATAGGGATTTTCTCTCACCCCATCACTCTCCCTCCCTGTATCATTGCTTCTCTCTTCCATTCTCCCTCGCTCCCCGTCTCTCTGTTCCTACAAGTGTATATTTTATGTCACAGAAAGAAGACGTGTTGAAGTGACCATAGAAAAATGTTGGCGACTTAACTCAGAAAATTGAAATTTTGACAAGTGTATAAAATATGTGTGGCAGCTGCTTGATACCATGGGTGTGCACCATGTGACGTCTAATGTACCTATTACATACTATTTCCCATCTGTGCACAATATGTATATGTGGCAGGGGTTGAGTAGTGACTGTAATAATATAGGTTTTTGTGTGTAAAAGTACAACATTAATGCTATGTTCCATACTTATTGCAGTCTAGATCCCGTAAACAAATGCATATCTGGACAGCTAGAAGAGTTGGCAGGTGTAGTGAAGTTAGAATTTATACATAGATCAGTTTTATATACATATAAAGGTGGAGGTGATTTAAGAATGTATGATCATGGTTTCAATTATATGGATATTTGTTATTTAAATGTAGCATAGAGTAACTAAGATATTAGATCAAGCGTATCATATTACTACTCGTTTTATATTTATTATCTAATCTCTCTGCTGTGAATGTTCACGTGCTATTTACACAAATATTCCCACTCCCTTGGAAGAAAGATTCAAACTGACTGAATCATAATTGTCAAACCATTCCATGAATGGCAAAACATTACCTTGTAGATACAAAAAAGATTATTAAACGCATACCATAGTGCCACACTGCTGTGTGATAAAACCTTAGTAGCACGAAGCAACATACATATGCACTAAGAAAAACATGCATACTTACAGGTTCGTGCATATAGACGGTTTCACAAGTTGTCAGCAGATGGTTTAAGCCAAGTTAATATTAATCTGTGCCATCACAGCCGCATTCACAATGTCATTTACTTTAGATGTGTTCACCATCTCTTTCTTTTTAGGTACATTCTTCATATCATTCTCTTCACCAACATTCATAATCTATCTATCTCTCTGCCTCATTCTCTGTCTCTCTCTCCTATTTATCTCTCTCCCTCGCTCTCTTCAGACACGTTCACTGTCACTCTTCAGACATGTAAACTATCCCCGTCTCTTTCTCTCGCTCACTCTCTCGCTCTCACCAGCCACCCTCACCCACTTTACTGTCTTCTGTTTTGGACGCAACCTCTCTGTCTTTCTCTCTCCCTCTTATCTTTCTTCAGCCACGTTAACCGTCACCTTTCAAACATGTACACACACTATCGCTCTCTCTCACGTTGTCGCTTTTCTTCATGCAGCCATGCTCGCGTCCCTTATTCTTTTATGGTGTGGACCCCACCTCTCTCTTTCTCTATTTCTCTCTCTCTCTCCAGCCACACTCACCCATTTTACTATCTTCTGTTGTGGACGCCACCTCCCTCCCTTTCTCTCTCACTCTCGCTTTCTCTCTTCAGCCACACTCCCCACTTTACTCTCTTCTGTTGGGTCTACAGCCTCTCTGTGTCTATCTTCAGCCACGTTAACCTTCACTCTTCAGACACATACACTACCCCCATTTTCTCTCTCCTCTCTCTCTCTCTCCCTCCTCCTCTTTTGCCCCCCTCTCTCTTTCTCTTTTCTCTCTCTCTCTCCAGCCACACTCACCCATTTTACTATCTTCTGTTTTGGACGCCACCTCCCTCCCTTTCTCTCTCACTCTCGCTTTCTCTCTTCAGCCACACTCCCCACTTTACTCTCTTCTGTTGGGTCTACAGCCTCTCTGTGTCTATCTTCAGCCACGTTAACCTTCACTCTT
The DNA here is from genome assembly GCA_025642075.2 of Ridgeia piscesae. Taxonomy (NCBI): domain Eukaryota; kingdom Metazoa; phylum Annelida; class Polychaeta; order Sabellida; family Siboglinidae; genus Ridgeia; species Ridgeia piscesae. The sequence goes on from JAODUO010004528.1 coordinate 4,951, forward strand.
CAGACACATACACTACTCCCCTCTCTTTTTCTCGTTCTCTCTCGCTCGCTTTTCCTCTTTTTGCCCCACCCCCCTCTCTTTCTCTATCTCTCTCTCTCTCCAGCCACACTCACCCATTTTACTATCTTCTGTTGTGGACGCCACCTCCCTCCCTTTCTCTCTCACTCTCGCTTTCTCTCTTCAGCCACACTCCCCACTTTACTCTCTTCTGTTGGGTCTACAGCCTCTCTGTGTCTATCTTCAGCCACGTTAACCTTCACTCTTCAGACACATACACTACCCCCATCTCTCTTTCTCTCCCTCTTCTCCCTGCTCGCTCCCTTTTTTTTATGGTGTGGACCCCACCTCTCTCTTTCTCTATTTTCTCTCTCTCCAGCCACACTCACCCATTTTACTATCTTCTGTTGTGGACGCCACCTCCCTCCCTTTCTCTCTCACTCTCGCTTTCTCTCTTCAGCCACACTCCCCACTTTACTCTCTTCTGTTGGGTCTACAGCCTCTCTGTGTCTATCTTCAGCCACGTTAACCTTCACTCTTCAGACACATACACTACCCCCATCTCTCTTCTCTCGCGCTCTCTCTCTCTCTCCCTCGCTCTCTCGCTCTCTCTCTCTCTCTCTCTCTCTCTCTCTCCAGCCACACTCACCCATTTTACTATCTTCTGTTGTGGACGCCACCTCCCTCCCTTTCTCTCTCACTCTCGCTTTCTCTCTTCAGCCACACTCACCCACTTTACTCTCTTCTGTTGGGTCTACAGCCTCTCTGTGTCTATCTTCAGCCACGTTAACCGTCACTCTTCTGACACGTACACTACCCCCATCTCTATCTATCTCTCTCTCTCCAGCCAATCATGATATGTCGGACTGAAGTCTCCATTTTCCCTATAGCAGCAGTCTGAAACATAAGGTTTCTTCAGCACATGGTCCACCCCTGGGATATGGGCCTTACTTACATCCTTGACTTCTTGCAACTACCATACTTTGATAGCGCTACTGTCCTCAACATATTCTACGCTCACCTTTGCAAGAGTTATGATTGTTGTGTAACTTGATAACCTGCCAGTACTCTGACGCTGGCCGTATGGCGCAGTCAGCATGAAACATGTTATCTGCCTTCTTCTACAGCCCACATGTAGGTCTTACGTCGTACTTGTGTGAATTGGATATTAATCCCTATTTTTTTTGGCAATCAGTATGCACAACATTTACAAAAACAATTCATATTCCTGCTTATGTATTATATATATATATATATATATATATATATATATATATATATATATTATATATATGTATATATTTTATATATATACATATACACCACAAGTAGTTCAATGCAATTCTAAAATATCACAAAACCAGCTAAACTTATGAAATGGAATCAATGTGTGTGCACACAACATGTAGTGTTTGCATAAGGAACACCAACAGGGTATGAACCTGCCACACACAGCACTGAATCGACATTACCCTATACTATGCAAGTGAACAAAATTCTTCTGATATAATGAAAAGGAAAATATGTAAGTTGAAGATATGTTCGATATTTTCGTTATGTGTTATAGTGTTTTGATTGTTGTTTTACTGATGCAGGTACTTTGTCACGTGTTGTGTACACGTATGAAGGGGTGGTAATGTACGCGGTTATACTGATTGGGTAGTTGTATTTGTATTTACTGTGTTTCTTAATTATTTAAAAAATCTATAAATTTATTATTGCTTTCAGGGATTTTCTCTCACCCCATCACTCTCCCTCCCTGTATCATTGCTTCTCTCTTCCATTCTCCCTCGCTCCCCGTCTCTCTGTTCCTACAAGTGTATATTTTATGTCACAGAAAGAAGACGTGTTGAAGTGACCATAGAAAAATGTTGGCGACTTAACTCAGAAAATTGAAATTTTGACAAGTGTATAAAATATGTGTGGCAGCTGCTTGATACCATGGGTGTGCACCATGTGACGTCTAATGTACCTATTACATACTATTTCCCATCTGTGCACAATATGTATATGTGGCAGGGGTTGAGTAGTGACTGTAATAATATAGGTTTTTGTGTGTAAAAGTACAACATTAATGCTATGTTCCATACTTATTGCAGTCTAGATCCCGTAAACAAATGCATATCTGGACAGCTAGAAGAGTTGGCAGGTGTAGTGAAGTTAGAATTTATACATAGATCAGTTTTATATACATATAAAGGTGGAGGTGATTTAAGAATGTATGATCATGGTTTCAATTATATGGATATTTGTTATTTAAATGTAGCATAGAGTAACTAAGATATTAGATCAAGCGTATCATATTACTACTCGTTTTATATTTATTATCTAATCTCTCTGCTGTGAATGTTCACGTGCTATTTACACAAATATTCCCACTCCCTTGGAAGAAAGATTCAAACTGACTGAATCATAATTGTCAAACCATTCCATGAATGGCAAAACATTACCTTGTAGATACAAAAAAGATTATTAAACGCATACCATAGTGCCACACTGCTGTGTGATAAAACCTTAGTAGCACGAAGCAACATACATATGCACTAAGAAAAACATGCATACTTACAGGTTCGTGCATATAGACGGTTTCACAAGTTGTCAGCAGATGGTTTAAGCCAAGTTAATATTAATCTGTGCCATCACAGCCGCATTCACAATGTCATTTACTTTAGATGTGTTCACCATCTCTTTCTTTTTAGGTACATTCTTCATATCATTCTCTTCACCAACATTCATAATCTATCTATCTCTCTGCCTCATTCTCTGTCTCTCTCTCCTATTTATCTCTCTCCCTCGCTCTCTTCAGACACGTTCACTGTCACTCTTCAGACATGTAAACTATCCCCGTCTCTTTCTCTCGCTCACTCTCTCGCTCTCACCAGCCACCCTCACCCACTTTACTGTCTTCTGTTTTGGACGCAACCTCTCTGTCTTTCTCTCTCCCTCTATATCTTTCTTCAGCCACGTTAACCGTCACCTTTCAAACATGTACACACACTATCGCTCTCTCTCACGTTGTCGCTTTTCTTCATGCAGCCATGCTCGCGTCCCTTATTCTTTTATGGTGTGGACCCCACCTCTCTCTTTCTCTATCTCTCTCTCTCTCTCCAGCCACACTCACCCATTTTACTATCTTCTGTTGTGGACGCCACCTCCCTCCCTTTCTCTCTCACTCTCGCTTTCTCTCTTCAGCCACACTCCCCACTTTACTCTCTTCTGTTGGGTCTACAGCCTCTCTGTGTCTATCTTCAGCCACGTTAACCTTCACTCTTCAGACACATACACTACCCCCATCTCTCTTTCTCTCGCTCTCTCTCTCTCTTATCCTCTCTTTATGGTGTGGACCCCACCTCTCTCTTTCTCTATCTCTCTCTCTCCAGCCACACTCACCCATTTTACTATCTTCTGTTGTGGACGCCACCTCCCTCCCTTTCTCTCTCACTCTCGCTTTCTCTCTTCAGCCACACTCCCCACTTTACTCTCTTCTGTTGGGTCTACAGCCTCTCTGTGTCTATCTTCAGCCACGTTAACCTTCACTCTTCAGACACATACACTACCCCCATCTCTCTTTCTCTCCTCTCTCTCGCTCCTCCTTCTCTCTCCCCTCTCTCTTTCTCTTCTCTCTTCTCCGCCCCATTTTACTATCTTCTGTGTGGACGCCACCTCCCTCCCTTTCTCTCTCACTCTCGCTTTCTCTCTTCAGCCACACTCCCCACTTTACTCTCTTCTGTTGGGTCTACAGCCTCTCTGTGTCTATCTTCAGCCACGTTAACCTTCATCTCGACAACCCCCTCTTTTCTTCGCTCTCTCTCTCTCTCTCGCTCGCTCTCTCGTTCTCTCTCTCGTTCTCTCTCTCTCTCTCTCTCCAGCCACACTCACCCATTTTACTATCTTCTGTTGTGGACGCCACCTCCCTCCCTTTCTCTCTCACTCTCGCTTTCTCTCTTCAGCCACACTCCCCACTTTACTCTCTTCTGTTGGGTCTACAGCCTCTCTGTGTCTATCTTCAGCCACGTTAACCTTCACTCTTCAGACACATACACTACCCCCATCTCTCTCTTCTCTCCTCTCTCTCTCTCCTCCTCTCTCTCTCTCTCTCTACTCTCTCTCTCTCTCCAGCCACACTCACCCATTTTACTATCTTCTGTTGTGGACGCCACCTCCCTCCCTTTCTCTCTCACTCTCGCTTTCTCTCTTCAGCCACACTCACCCACTTTACTCTCTTCTGTTGGGTCTACAGCCTCTCTGTGTCTATCTTCAGCCACGTTAACCGTCACTCTTCTGACACGTACACTACCCCCATCTCTATCTATCTCTCTCTCTCCAGCCAATCATGATATGTCGGACTGAAGTCTCCATTTTCCCTATAGCAGCAGTCTGAAACATAAGGTTTCTTCAGCACATGGTCCACCCCTGGGATATGGGCCTTACTTACATCCTTGACTTCTTGCAACTACCATACTTTGATAGCGCTACTGTCCTCAACATATTCTACGCTCACCTTTGCAAGAGTTATGATTGTTGTGTAACTTGATAACCTGCCAGTACTCTGACGCTGGCCGTATGGCGCGCAGCATGAAACATGTTATCTGCCTTCTTCTACAGCCCACATGTAGGTCTTACGTCGTACTTGTGTGAATTGGATATTAATCCCTATTTTTTTTGGCAATCAGTATGCACAACATTTACAAAAACAATTCTATTCCCTGTTATTATATATATATATATATATATATATATATATATATATATATATATTTTTGTATATATGTATATATGTATATATATATACATATACACACACAAGTAGTTCAATGCAATTCTAAAATATCACAAAACCAGCTAAACTTATGAAATGGAATCAATGTGTGTGCACACAACATGTAGTGTTTGCATAAGGAACACCAACAGGGTATGAACCTGCCACACACAGCACTGAATCGACATTACCCTATACTATGCAAGTGAACAAAATTCTTCTGATATAATGAAAAGGAAAATATGTAAGTTGAAGATATGTTCGATATTTTCGTTATGTGTTATAGTGTTTTGATTGTTGTTTTACTGATGCAGGTACTTTGTCACGTGTTGTGTACACGTATGAAGGGGTGGTAATGTACGCGGTTATACTGATTGGGTAGTTGTATTTGTATTTACTGTGTTTCTTAATTATTTAAAAAATCTATAAATTTAACATTTTTAATTTTCTCTCACCCCATCACTCTCCCTCCCTGTATCATTGCTTCTCTCTTCCATTCTCCCTCGCTCCCCCTCTCTGTTCCTACAAGTGTATATTTTATGTCACAAAAGAAGACTGTTGAAGTGACCATAGAAAAATGTTGGCACTTAACTCAGAAAATTGAAATTTTGACAAGTGTATAAAATATGTGTGGCGCTGCTTGATACCATGGGTGTGCACCATGTGACGTCTAATGTACCTATTACATACTATTTCCCATCTGTGCACAATATGTATATGTGGCAGGGGTTGAGTAGTGACTGTAATAATATAGGTTTTTGTGTGTAAAAGTACAACATTAATGCTATGTTCCATACTTATTGCAGTCTAGATCCCGTAAACAAATGCATATCTGGACAGCTAGAAGAGTTGGCAGGTGTAGTGAAGTTAGAATTTATACATAGATCAGTTTTATATACATATAAAGGTGGAGGTGATTTAAGAATGTATGATCATGGTTTCAATTATATGGATATTTGTTATTTAAATGTAGCATAGAGTAACTAAGATATTAGATCAAGCGTATCATATTACTACT
>JAODUO010004529.1:0-10000 GCA_025642075.2 Ridgeia piscesae
TGAATATGCGATATGTTCGGACAATTATATCTTCGGAGTAGGTTCAGGAAGTTTGACCAGCTGTTAGATGAATATTTTAATAAGAAGACCCTGAAAATTGCATACAAATCGCATATAGCACGGTGCAGCTAAGTCGTTTTGAATTTACCGCCAATTTTATTCTGGTTTGCGCAGCATTTCCAACTCGTTTTATTTTCAGGTCATAGGGTAGCCTGCACCCTTTGCTTTTGCATAATCTATCCATCTACACAAATAGACGACTGTGAGAAATAATGACTACACATAATTTGAATGGCCCAATAATGAATAATTTTGACTATGTTGGAGGTTTTTCTTTAATATTGGCCATAAACAAAGGTTGAGTATGAATACGAGTACACGAGTACGATTACTCCATCTCTGGCTTAGTGATACATGTCATACAGCAACACAGTAATTAGCACTGTTGGGTGAAGTTGCAGTGCATTAAGGTAATCAGTTTGGCAGGCATTACATGTGACAGTGAAAAAGAAATGTTGATACTGACAATGTATTTGAAAAAATATTTGAAAGTCAAATACTTTAGGAAAGTATTTAAATACAAATACTTTTAATTCCTAAACATCAAATACAAATACTTAAAAAGTATTTAAATACTTTCAAATACAAATGTATTTGACCCCCATCTGATATACTACATATTTGAATTGGATACTCTTTTGAATATGCCCCCCTGGTTTTGAAGTGTTGTTATTGTAATGTATTTGATCATGTGTATTTGAAATTCTTAAATGCCTCCTATTTGTATTTGATTCAGAAACCATAAATTAAATTATTAATCCAGCATTAAATGATTCATCGAATACCTGAGAAAGTCGTCTAATTATTAATAATAATAACACCTGTAGTAATCAGTTAGAACATTAGTGACACAACAACAGAACAAGAATGACACCCAGGGATTCCATGAAAGTCGCCTTTATGTTAGAAACAGGATATTCATTAAAGTAATCATGAAAGTGATCATGATTACATTCTAAAGTAACCGTGTATATTGTAAAGTAATCGTACTCGAGTACATTTGTTTTCTGAGTACTCGTACTCGTATTCATGCATGTTCAAATCGTACTCGTACTCAAGTACATTTGTACTGTACTCACTCCATCTCTGCACTAAGCACATGTTTGCTAAAGCTAATGTATTCTCTGTGAAAGGCATAATTTGAAAGCCTAATGAATGGGATTCATGTTTTTGAACTAATTAGTATTTGATATACCATGTGCTGGATGCTCGATGATACGAATATTTATAAAAGTAACCCTTTTTTACATTTACCTAACACGTTTTCAATTTTTTTATTGCTGCTTTGCTTGTTATCTGATGAGATAAATACATTATATCAAGTGCGGTGATTTTACCTGTAGTTATACTTATATTTTGCTTGCCATTATTTTTTAGTCAATTTCATGAAATAGTTTTGGTAAAAAGTTTTTACTTTATGATATCTTTACTTATATACAATTTAACAAGTACACCCACCCATTAATACAGACAAATAAAATATCACATAGAGGGTCAGATTCAGAAATCGTCTTGAGGGCACAAAAACCTCTACTGGCCTTTGAACCAAATTATGTAGACTACATTTTTATTGATACCGCATAGCTTCAGCTTCCACTGTCTCATCTGGAGTGGTGATATCGGAAAATGCCACAACTTATTATTATCACTTAAACTGGGTCATATTTCAAACAATAATGAGGCACATTAGCATTGACCTATTATACAAAGTTTGCAGGCATACCAAATTCCTACAATGTAGGAGACACATCCACAGGGCCCCAGGCCCCTTGGATTCACAAATGACATACATCTGTAATTTTTTTATAAAAGGTTTGTTGAGAGAGTAAATTAATGTATATTACAACACTCATTTACCTGAGGTGATGAGCTTTTCCGCATGCCCTATGGTGATGATACCTCAAGTTCTGAAAAGGTGAATCAATTCAAATAGCACTCAAGACGCATCTGTTTACAGATTATTATTTTGACACTCTGTGATCACAGTTAATCAGTCAACTATTCCTACATTTATTTTAATTAATTTATTATTTTAATTAGTATATATATTTTTAATACAGTGTGTAGTTTTGTGCCAATTTAAGTCGGTATTTTAAAGTATTATATTTGTTTTATTAGCATATCCACATTTTATCAAAGTAGTATTGTATTAACTTTTTAGTATTATTGTGTGTGTATATATATATATATATATATATATATATATATATATATATATATATATAATATATATATATATATATATATATATATATATATATATATTATTAATATGTATTTTTATTATCATTATTTTAGGATTAATCATTGTAAAGCGCCCCAGAACAATTATTTGGATGGGGCGCTATATAAGAAATAAACTATTATTATTATTATTATTATTACTTGAAACAATTGCGATGTAATGAACGACCACCTTCCAGGCTTCCAAATGCAAGCAATATCTTGTTATTTTATTACATTAATGTTAATAATAAATTAAAATAATATGTATATACCAATTTTTTGTATTAAATTATCATCATTGCCAAATAATAATAGTAAATTTATGTAGCGTCTTTATTTTGAGGAATCCGAGGTCAGATGTGTGCCATATACAAAATCATTTTGCGTAGTCGTAGACGGAGGCAGACATAAGTCATCACTGGAGGATGGGACCTCGGAAAGTTTACGGTTGGAATGCAATTTCAAACAAATATTAGTTAATTCACTTAAACGGTTATTGAATCAGATGATTTTAGTAGTGATTGGATGTTGATTCCAGATTTATAATACCAGATCATGCAATATCAGGAGAAACGCAACGTTGCCTTTCTGCTCCTCGTCAAGTCTCAGAGTCCAAATTATCAAGTGTACTCGGAAGAACTCATGAAGTACTGTCTGGTGTCTGCGCCGCCAGCCTTGGAACACCAGATTTTTTTCTCCAAGTTGAACAAAGCCGTCACCCTACATTACCGTATGGAAGACATAACCCCAGAAGATCTGCCATACCACAAGGACGTCCTGTTCACCCACGACGCTGCTCCATAACCTTACCAATCTTCCCCGACTTGTGGTGAGATATGCTTACAAGTTCTTGATCAGATAGTGGCTAAGAAGTATTTCTTGTTCTCGACTGACAGTTACCATCCACAATCTATCAAAACCCTGGAGAGGTTGAGGCGCGGGAGTTCAGAGACGATTATTCTGGCTGGACCATCGACAAGGAAACCATACGATTGTAAGATGTTCCGTGCAAATGACGACAACAAGAAGTAGCTCTGCCACTTCCTGCTGCGAGTATGGAGTGCTCACAAGGCAGCTTTAAAGGGACCTGATCAGTTCGTGGCTTTTTATTTTTATTGCAAAATCATGTTAATCAGTATAAGTTATAACTATTGTAGCGTCCTGACCGCCAATAAATGTTTTATCGAAACAGAACTGACTTCGTAATGTTAAACGTCTAATGTTTATAAGAATCCCGACGCTGTCACTCATATCGCCGCGAGTGACACCCACCCTTTGACCTTTACCAACTGGGAGCCGTGCACCTGGCTGGGTGTGGCGTTAGTGCCGTCAACTTGTGTTCACGTGATACTGCATCGCGGGATCATGCATTTCCTTCAGGGCTTTTAGCCACGCCTACAACGGTTTCGAAAACGCCTCATGGTCGATGTGTACACATAGTTAAGCGCCCTTACTGCGTCTATTTTCAACCCCTAAATGGTACATGAAAACAAATTGTGACTGTCTTTACGGTATAATAGGTATAATTTATACCATATAACATGATTTTGCAATAAAAATAAAAAGCCACGAACGGACTATGTCGTTTTAAAGCTGCAGAGAATCAAGATGGCTGTGCTGATCGTAGGTGAGAAAGCCCATAAACTCGTCTCCATAAATGGCGAATTGAGTTGAAAGTCCGTATTGTTATTAGTATTATTATTATTATTACTACATAAATATTGCATTATTCGTATAGATCAGATCGACTTCACTCTTTCTATTATTACCTCAGCTTTCAAACATCAGTGGCCCTTTGTGTTTCTTGTCGAGGTGCGTGAACAGCCCACAATCTACAGCAAACAAGAGGACACTGATACGAGAATGGTGCTGTACCTCCATCGCGCCGCAGCCCTTGCATGGCTACGAGAAAGCAATAGTCAGAACCCATAACACAGATATCTTCGTGATTCTACTTTACCATGCCCACGCCATCAAGCAACCTGATTATAAATCATGATATCGGGTCAGGGAAACATTGATAACTAATCAACTTCTCTGATCATCTCCCAATATCCCTACTGTGCGACGCTTCTTGTGATGTATATATTCAGTGGAGAAGACTGCACCAGTGCCTTCAAAGGGCAGGGAGAAGGTGGGGCCCTGAAAAAAGCTCGAGAAGCACCCCAGGTTTCATAAAGCATTGTGAGGAATGGAACCACAAGTATCACGTGGTGAAGCAGTTGGAAGAGTTCACCTGCTTGATGTCAGGACAGAATCGCGAGTCTTCTCAGACTCCTTCGCAAGATCGTGGTTGAGGACGAGAAACTCACTTCCAATTCTAAGATCTACCTGGTTCGCTTTCCTCCCTGCCACTCTGCTTTGAAGCCACACCTCGAACGGTTAAACCACCACGAAGCCTTATATAAGCATGCTAACGAAGTCATCCTGACAAAATTAAAACCCTACGATGATGGGCAAGGATGGATAAGGACTGAAGATGGAGTGTTGGAACCGGTGTGGTCTGCGGTGCTGCGTTACCAAACTCACTGGTTAATTTTATGGACACTGGTGATCGTGAAGAGGAAGAAGAAGAGGAGGAGGAAAACGAGGATGGACGAGTTTGACTTTGGCGATTTCAATGAAAGCGATGGTGAAAGATGATCTAACACTTAGCGCATAATGCCCATGAGAGGTTGAGGCACGGCAGCTAAGAAAGGATAATTCTGGTTGCTGTTTACCTGGATCAGTAAATGAGTTGGTAAAAGAACTTAGTGGAATTTCGTTATTCAAAATACCTTGAAAAAAAACACGATTTCGTAACTAGATGCCCTTCCACCTTACTTGCTGTATTGGTTGAGTTACAGCGAAAAAGTCACATTTACGGTAATGCTGACACTTTAGAATTTGCATAGCATGCTAGGGACACATGTATTTAATTCAAGAATGGTTCATTGATGATCGTTGACCCTGAAAACATGGGTCTGGAGGCCTTATTTGTGCAGTTATGTGCAATATTGGCCGAGATAACGTGAAAATAGATATATCAATAATGGCGGCACTAATTTGCACAATAAACCGTCACAGACACATTTGATCATGGCAACAATAGTTTTATTATGGTCGCTGACCCTCATAACGTGGGTCTATACACCTTATTTTGTCAGTTATCTGTAATATATAGATAGATATAGTGAACATTTGATTTTTTAATAATGGCGGCACTAATTTGCATAAAAATGATACGTGGGACATTTTGCTGACTTGTTAACATAGCAATCCGTTTTCGCCGTATTTTGTCCTATCTAGTGATACCAATTAAAAGTATATTTCCGGGGTGTGCACGGTACCCCCTCTTCCGACTAGACTAAAATTGATTCCATGATTGGTGCAGAAACAAAGAGACAAATAATTGATTGATTTTATAACACAGACTTGCTGTCAGTTATCCAATGTCGATCAACAAATCATAGATTATCAAACAATCAACAAAGACAAAAGCAAGCAACCTTATATAGATACATGCAGAAACAAACTATAGTTTACTGGCAACATATAGCCTTTATTTTGTTCGGGAACATTCTATATTCCTCGCTTGGTGCAGCTCAACTCTGACGTATTTCAATGACTGGAAGTAGAAAAACACATTAATGTTTCACATAGCAATTACTGTCCATCAACATGGACACGCCGGACCGTCCCAAAGGAGACCTCGTCTGCAACTGTTGTGACGCCGTCTCAATGGTAACTGTAATACTATATTGCCGTCAACTAACACCTAACAGTCGTAACCAAGAAAAAAATGAAGTCATTGAGTTTACATCCAGACACTGAAATCATCAGCATGTCTGACAACTATCAAATATAGACTTGTCCTTGTTCGGGAACAACTGGTTGCAGGCACTGTAATCAATTATCGAAATGGCAAGGTCATACGGTTCTCGAAATTGCACCCGAAATAAAAACACGAAAAGCAGGGCCTTCCCAAAGGAGACCCCGTGTGGTACTTCATGCAACTAATATATTCGCATCACCTAACACCAGCAATTCGTCACAAGTCCGACGTTCGTTGCCGTAGTAGTAGTAGTAGTAGTAGTAGTAGTAGTAGTAGTAGTAGTAGTAGTAGTAGTAGTAGTCGTAGTAGTAGTAGTAGTAGTAGTAGTAGTAGTAGTAGTAGTAGTAGTGGTAGTAGTAGTAGTAGTAATAGTAATAGTAGTAGTAGTAGTAATAGTAGTAGTAGTAGTAGTAGTAGTAGTAGTAGTAGTAGTAGTAGTAGTGGTAGTAGTAGTAGTGGTGGTGGTAGTAGTACTAAGAGTACAAAACTTCCAATTGCACCTACCATTGAAACCACAAATAACATCGAATTTCTGAATAAATCCGACCTCTGGACTTTCCGTCCGTCCGTCCGTCCGTCCGTCCGTCCGTCCGTCCGTCCGTCCGTCCGTCCGTCCGTCCGTCCGTCCGTCCGTCCGTCCGTCCGTCCGTCCGTCCGTCCGTCCGTCCGTCCGTCCGTCCGTCCGTCCGTCCGTCCGTCCGTCCGTCCGTCCGTCCGTCCGTCCGTCCGTCCGTCCGTCCGTCCGTCCGTCCGTCCGTCCGTCCGTCCGTCCGTCGTCGTCTCGTCCGTCCGTCTCGTCCGTCCGTCCGTCCGTCCGTCCGTCCGTCCGTCCGTCCGTCCGTCCGTCCGTCCGTCCGTCCGTCCGTCCGTCCGTCCGTCCGTCCGTCCGTCCGTCCGTCCGTCCGTCCGTCCGTCCGTCCGTCCGTCCGTCCGTCCGTCCGTCCGTCCGTCCGTCCGTCCGTCCGTCCGTCCGTCCGTCCGTCCGTCCGTCGTCCGTCCGTCCGTCCGTCCGTCCGTCCGTCCGTCCGTCCGTCCGTCCGTCCGTCCGTCCGTCCGTCCGTCCGTTTTTTTATTGCAAAATCATGTTAATCAGTATAAGTTATAACTATTGTAGCGTCCTGACCGCCAATAAATGTTTTATCGAAACAGAACTGACTTCGTAATGTTAAACGTCTAATGTTTATAAGAATCCCGACGCTGTCACTCATATCGCCGCGAGTGACACCCACCCTTTGACCTTTACCAACTGGGAGCCGTGCACCTGGCTGGGTGTGGCGTTAGTGCCGTCAACTTGTGTTCACGTGATACTGCATCGCGGGATCATGCATTTCCTTCAGGGCTTTTAGCCACGCCTACAACGGTTTCGAAAACGCCTCATGGTCGATGTGTACACATAGTTAAGCGCCCTTACTGCGTCTATTTTCAACCCCTAAATGGTACATGAAAACAAATTGTGACTGTCTTTACGGTATAATAGGTATAATTTATACCATATAACATGATTTTGCAATAAAAATAAAAAGCCACGAACGGACTATGTCGTTTTAAAGCTGCAGAGAATCAAGATGGCTGTGCTGATCGTAGGTGAGAAAGCCCATAAACTCGTCTCCATAAATGGCGAATTGAGTTGAAAGTCCGTATTGTTATTAGTATTATTATTATTATTACTACATAAATATTGCATTATTCGTATAGATCAGATCGACTTCACTCTTTCTATTATTACCTCAGCTTTCAAACATCAGTGGCCCTTTGTGTTTCTTGTCGAGGTGCGTGAACAGCCCACAATCTACAGCAAACAAGAGGACACTGATACGAGAATGGTGCTGTACCTCCATCGCGCCGCAGCCCTTGCATGGCTACGAGAAAGCAATAGTCAGAACCCATAACACAGATATCTTCGTGATTCTACTTTACCATGCCCACGCCATCAAGCAACCTGATTATAAATCATGATATCGGGTCAGGGAAACATTGATAACTAATCAACTTCTCTGATCATCTCCCAATATCCCTACTGTGCGACGCTTCTTGTGATGTATATATTCAGTGGAGAAGACTGCACCAGTGCCTTCAAAGGGCAGGGAGAAGGTGGGGCCCTGAAAAAAGCTCGAGAAGCACCCCAGGTTTCATAAAGCATTGTGAGGAATGGAACCACAAGTATCACGTGGTGAAGCAGTTGGAAGAGTTCACCTGCTTGATGTCAGGACAGAATCGCGAGTCTTCTCAGACTCCTTCGCAAGATCGTGGTTGAGGACGAGAAACTCACTTCCAATTCTAAGATCTACCTGGTTCGCTTTCCTCCCTGCCACTCTGCTTTGAAGCCACACCTCGAACGGTTAAACCACCACGAAGCCTTATATAAGCATGCTAACGAAGTCATCCTGACAAAATTAAAACCCTACGATGATGGGCAAGGATGGATAAGGACTGAAGATGGAGTGTTGGAACCGGTGTGGTCTGCGGTGCTGCGTTACCAAACTCACTGGTTAATTTTATGGACACTGGTGATCGTGAAGAGGAAGAAGAAGAGGAGAAGGAAAACGAGGATGGACGAGTTTGACTTTGGCGATTTCAATGAAAGCGATGGTGAAAGATGATCTAACACTTAGCGCATAATGCCCATGAGAGGTTGAGGCACGGCAGCTAAGAAAGGATAATTCTGGTTGCTGTTTACCTGGATCAGTAAATGAGTTGGTAAAAGAACTTAGTGGAATTTCGTTATTCAAAATACCTTGAAAAAAAACACGATTTCGTAACTAGATGCCCTTCCACCTTACTTGCTGTATTGGTTGAGTTACAGCGAAAAAGTCACATTTACGGTAATGCTGACACTTTAGAATTTGCATAGCATGCTAGGGACACATGTATTTAATTCAAGAATGGTTCATTGATGATCGTTGACCCTGAAAACATGGGTCTGGAGGCCTTATTTGTGCAGTTATGTGCAATATTGGCCGAGATAACGTGAAAATAGATATATCAATAATGGCGGCACTAATTTGCACAATAAACCGTCACAGACACATTTGATCATGGCAACAATAGTTTTATTATGGTCGCTGACCCTCATAACGTGGGTCTATACACCTTATTTTGTCAGTTATCTGTAATATATAGATAGATATAGTGAACATTTGATTTTTTAATAATGGCGGCACTAATTTGCATAAAAATGATACGTGGGACATTTTGCTGACTTGTTAACATAGCAATCCGTTTTCGCCGTATTTTGTCCTATCTAGTGATACCAATTAAAAGTATATTTCCGGGGTGTGCACGGTACCCCCTCTTCCGACTAGACTAAAATTGATTCCATGATTGGTGCAGAAACAAAGAGACAAATAATTGATTGATTTTATAACACAGACTTGCTGTCAGTTATCCAATGTCGATCAACAAATCATAGATTATCAAACAATCAACAAAGACAAAAGCAAGCAACCTTATATAGATACATGCAGAAACAAACTATAGTTTACTGGCAATATATAGCCTTTATTTTGTTCGGGAACATTCTATATTCCTCGCTTGGTGCAGCTCAACTCTGACGTATTTCAATGACTGGAAGTAGAAAAACACATTAATGTTTCACATAGCAATTACTGTCCATCAACATGGACACGCCGGACCGTCCCAAAGGAGACCTCGTCTGCAACTGTTGTGACGCCGTCTCAATGGTAACTGTAATACTATATTGCCGTCAACTAACACCTAACAGTCGTAACCAAGAAAAAAATGAAGTCATTGAGTTTACATCCAGACACTGAAATCATCAGCATGTCTGACAACTATCAAATATAGACTTGTCCTTGTTCGGGAACAACTGGTTGCAGGCACTGTAATCAATTATCGAAATGGCAAGGTCATACGGTTCTCGAAATTGCACCCGAAATAAAA
>JAODUO010004531.1:0-2500 GCA_025642075.2 Ridgeia piscesae
AAAAAAAAAGACCCAAATTTGGGGTTTTTCTCCAAAATATGTCTCAGACGCAATATTTCTAAAATACAAATATTCCTAAGATGATGTTGAATGGTTGAAACAATGCAACGAAGAACCAAATGTTGCCAAATATACAGTTGTAACGGCAAATGAGCTGGATTCGGATTCTACACATGAGCCTCAACAAGGATACCTACTAACTATTACAAACGTCACGATGACGTAGAGAAGCGTTGCAATACGAGGTTGGACGTTTATTTAGTCAGTGGCAGGTTTCACGTTTTGCGCAAGTGACGAATGGTCCAGGCTTGTCCGGGCCATTGAAGATCATCTGGAGTGGATATTATACGCATCATTTCACTGTTTTTATATGACGTTTTCCAGATGGAAGCGTACATTTTCCTGTCAGCTCATCGGATGTTACTGTAGAATGTTGTAACTTGGTATGAATAAATGCCATTGGTTACACAATCTTACAACGTTATTATTGAAAAAATAATGTATTGCAGAGTAACTCTGGAGATACTGAAGAAGCATATGTAAAGATGGTTTTAAGAATACTAAACGTGACATACAGTTAAGTACGTGAAGCGTTGTTTGCCCCTTTTTGTTTTTTTTGGTGCGCCGTGGGTGTGTGTGTGGGGCGGGGTGGTGTGCGTGGGGGTGGGGTGCGCGTGGTGGGGGGTGTGCGGGGGGTGCGCGCGGGGGCGGGGTGCGGGGGCGCGGCGGGGTGGGTGTGTGCGTGTGGTGTGCGGGGTGCGCGGGGGGGTGGCGGGGGCGCGCGCGGCGGCGCTGGCGGGGGCGCGGGTGTGGGCGCGGTAGGGTTTGTTTAGGTTGCATGGCCCCTTCCCCCTACCAGAATTTTGGGTGATTTTTCCCAGAGGGGGTTTTGGTGGCCCCTTTTGTTTTTTGTTTGGGGAAGTTATAAAATTTTGCGCTTAACATTTTTCCGACCGTTAAAAATTTTTCCCTGATTTTCGCGCATGGGGATAAATGTAAAACCCCCACGAAAAAAAGCATTTTTTTATAAACCCCAACGGGCGTTTTAACCTCCTGTGATGATTAGGGGCGAAGGGGCCCCCAAAATTTTCTTCAATAAATTAACATATTCGTTTTTTTATTTTAAAACTTCAGGGTTTTTTACGCGCAAAAAATTCCAAAAATTTTTGCCGGCTTCCCAAAAAATTGAAACAGGGGAAAAAGGTTTGCCTCCGTAGATTTTTTCAAAAGGACCCTGCAAAAAGGGGTTTTTCCGTAAACAAGCCTCCAGGGGGTTAACCCAAAAAGTAACCTGCCTTTGTTTTAAAATTTCCTGCTACTGGGGGCCTTCCCCAAAATCCCCTTTGGGAGGCCGGCGTCAAAATAAATTTTCCCCCTTTCGTGACCATGTTTACATGTTGTTTTTTCCCCAACCACTACTCTGTCTATGAAAATCACGTTTGACGATAATTCCCCGCGTTACAAAAAAGTCCCGGTCGCCCGTCAACCGGGTAGAGGTTTTATTAACTTTACCTTCAAAAATTAATTTTCGCCCGGGGTTTTGAACGCTTTTGGTTTCCCGACCCAGGAATATTTTCTTTACAATCATTCAACATCAACCCACGCATACTTAAGTTTCCTATAGACAGTGCGTTTCAACGCACATTTGAACGGAAATTCGCGAAAAACGGTCCGTTCGGCATAAACAAAGTATACGTATCGCTCATTCCAAGTGAACAGCGCAGTTATGCATGGCCAATAGCCTCGCTTGCGGCTGGCGCCAAAAATGGGAAAATGTTCCATAAAAACACTTAAATCACGGTCATCTTGATGCTGCACTCCTCCAAACAGATGTCTAAGCATTTGACGTCAACAGGTGGCAGTTAGTCGCTTCAAATGTTGACGACGAGGCGCCGGTAGAGGGTCCACTCTAGTCGTAGATGGTCTACTGTAGAGGGTCTACTGAAGGGGGAGGGGTTCTACTGAGGGGACCCGTAATTAAAAAAGAGGGTCCATTGTAGGGTTTTTGGGGGGGCCCGGGGGTCTACTATAGGGGGTCCACTGAGATCTACTGAAACTCTGTGGGGTCTACTGTAGGGGTTTCCCACTGACCGGGATCCACGGGAGGGGTCTACGTACGGGTCCACTGTAGAAGGCCCACTGTACAGGGCCCCTGAGAAGACCCCCCAGATGGTCCACTGTGGGGCCCCACAGAGGGTCTACTGTAGAGGGTCTACGGGGGGAGGGTCTGCTGAGGGGGGCCACTGTGACTCTATTTGTAGAGGGCCCCTTTTTAGAGGGTCTACTGGGGGGTCCACTGTAGGGGGCCGGAAGGGGGCCCACTGTGGGAGGTTTTTTTTTCTAGAGGGTCTACTGTAGAGGGCCCGCTGAAAAACTGTGGGGGTCCACGGGTGACGGCCTACGTGATTCACTGAGGGGCCCCCACTGAAAACCCAATGGGGGGGTCCACTGTGGGGGTATTTAATCTACTGTGGGGGCCCTGTGGGGGCCAACGGGGGGC
>JAODUO010004531.1:5000-10305 GCA_025642075.2 Ridgeia piscesae
TAGACCCTCTACAGTGGACCCTCTACAGTGGACCCTCTACATTGGACCTTCTACAGTAGACCCTCTACAGTGAACCCTCTACAGTAGACCGTCTACAGTGGACCCTCTACAGTTGTCCCTCTACAGCGGACCCTCTACAGTAGACCCTCTAGAGTAGAACCTCTACAGTGGACCCTCTACAGGAAACCCTCTACAGTGGACCCTTTTACAGTAGACCCTCTAAAGTAACCCTCTACAGTAGACCGTCTACAGTGGACCCTCTAACAGTTGTCCCTCTACAGGGACCCTCTACAGTAGACCCTCTACAGTGGACCATCTACAGTGGGTCTTCTACAGTGGACCCTGTACAGTGGACCTTCTACAGTGGACTCTGTACAGTAGACCCTGTCCAGTGGATCCTGTACAGTGGAACCTCTACAGTAGACCCTCTACAGAGCACCATCTACAGTAGACCCTCTACAGTGGACCCTCTATAGTAGACCCACTACAGTGGATCCCCTACAATAGACCTTCTACAATGGACCCTCTTTAGTTGACCCTCTACAGTAGATCCTCTACAGTAGAACCTCTTCAGTAGACCCTCTACAGTAGACCCTCTACAGTAGACCATCTACGACTAGAGTGGACCCTCTACCGGCGCCTCGTCGTCAACATTTGAAGCGACTAACTGCCACCTGTTGACGTCAAATGCTTAGACATCTGTTTGGAGGAGTGCAGCATCAAGATGACCGTGATTTAAGTGTTTTTATGGAACAGTTTCCGAGTGTGTGTTCGGAAACAGATTTAGAGCAGGCCTACACCGTAGACACATTTTGAGACCCAAATAGCATTCCGATTTGCGCCAGCCGCAAGCGAGGCTATTGGCCATGCATAACTGCGCTGTTCACTTGGAATGAGCGATACGTATACTTTGTTTATGCCGAACGGACCGTTTTTCGCGAATTTCCGTTCAAATGTGCGTTGAAACGCACTGTCTATAGGAAACTTAAGTATGCGTGGGTTGATGTTGAATGATTGAACTAACGACGCACTGAAAGCAAATATAGAGTCTACAGTTATAACATCAAAGGTCAGGATTCAACACAAATGTCATGTTCAAGTAGACATTATAACCAGGCTATACGCAAAATATCCTGGGTCGACATGCGTTCACCCAGGGCGAAAATTAACTATGATGTAAAGTTACATAAAACCTCTACCGTTGACGGGCGACACGGTGACTATTGTAACGCGGGAATGTCACTCAGTACAATTAGGTCTGTAGTCACGTGGTTACATAGACAGAGTAGTGGTGGGAAAAAAGACAACATGTAAACATGGTCACGAGGAATGTCATGTGTGACGCCGGCCTGCCCATGTAGTGGCGATGACCCAGTAGCAGTAATAACACAGGCGGGTCACTCGGTACAGATGGAGGCTTGTCGACGAACAAACATAGCAGGTCCTGTTGAACCACGAAATCGTAGGGAAAGTTACACGCTGTAGCGCTTACATTTTTCCGGCGTTAAAAAACGTTCCGATGGACGTTTCTGCGCATGCGCGTTAAATGTAAAATCATCAATGTGCAGCGAAAGAATAAAGCATTTATGGTATAAATACTACGGGTTGTTCGGTAGGATGTATATAACCTCTCAGCCCTCTCAGCAACGTTATTTGTCGCTAATTAACTCGAGACAAACAAGTTTTGAGGCAAGTTTTGATAGCATGCGTAAATCCCGTGACTGTAGTGCGCCATAATCCGTGACATTGATTTAAACAAACGAAATATGTTATTGTATTGAACGACATTTTGAGAAACTCTTCACTGTAATCATCACAGGAGTGTTAAGGAACAGCCCGTGGCATTTATAAAAAAAAATGCTTTGTCGTTTCGTTGCACATTGATGATTTTACATTTATCGCGCATGCGCAGAAACGTCAATCGGAACGTTTATAACGACTGGAAAAATGTAAGCGCGACAACGCCACAGCTCAATTGAGGAGACTGTACTAAAACTGATGTGAGAGAGGCGATTAGGGAAAAGTTGGGAAAGGCTTCCAAACAGAAAAGGAGTAACCACCAAAGACGTGTAACGCACGCATGCACGCACATAAGCATGCAAGCACGGACAATCACATCCACATATACGATTCCATGCTCGCACACACGCACAAGCACACAAACGCACACCTATCCATAACCATAAGCAAACACATATGCACGCGCCCACGCACGCGCACGCGCACATGCACACGCACGCGCACGCGCACGCGCACGCGCACACGCACACGCACACGCACACGCACACGCACACGCACACGCACACGCACACGCACACGCACACGCACACGCACACGCACACGCACACGCACACGCACACGCACACGCACACGCACACGCACACGCACACGCACACGCACACGCACACGCACACGCACACGCACACGCACACGCACACGCACACGCACACGCACACGCACACGCACACGCACACGCACGCACACACACACACACTCCTTGCACGCACACAAATCGTATTCTTCAGAAATATAATTACATATCAGAGATGTAATTGTGTTGGACTTAGGAGTACAACGCTTCACGTACTTAACTGTATGTCACGTTTAGTATTCTTAAAACCATCTTTACATATGCTTCTTCAGTATCTCCAGAGTTACTCTGCAATACATTATTTTTTCAATAATAACGTTGTAAGATTGTGTAACCAATGGCATTTATTCATACCAAGTTACAACATTCTACAGTAACATCCGATGAGCTGACAGGAAAATGTACGCTTCCATCTGGAAAACGTCATATAAAAACAGTGAAATGATGCGTATAATATCCACTCCAGATGATCTTCAATGGCCCGGACAAGCCTGGACCATTCGTCACTTGCGCAAAACGTGAAACCTGCCACTGACTAAATAAACGTCCAACCTCGTATTGCAACGCTTCTCTACGTCATCGTGACGTTTGTAATAGTTAGTAGGTATCCTTGTTGAGGCTCATGTGTAGAATCCGAATCCAGCTCATTTGCCGTTACAACTGTATATTTGGCAACATTTGGTTCTTCGTTGCATTGTTTCAACCATTCAACATCATCTTAGGAATATTTGTATTTTAGAAATATTGCGTCTGAGACATATTTTGAGACCCAAATAGCGCTCTGATTTGCGCCAGCCGGAAGCGTAGTTAGTGGTAGCTGCGCCGTGCACTTGGAAGGACTGATAACATACTTTGTTTATGCCGAGCGTGCTGTTTATTCGCGAATTTCGGCTTCCAAGGTGTTAAATATATATATATATATATATATAACGTAAGTATTATTGGGATGATGTTGAATGATTGAATTAACGACGCACTGAAGTATAAATGTAGGCAAACAAGTTGTCTACAGTTATAATGGAAAAGTTGAGATAGGTCCAGATTCAACACAAGTGACTCTTTCATTTAGATATTTCAGCCAGGCTATATGCAAAATATCCTGGGTAAAAATGCTTTTCATCAATAAACTCAACATTAACGAAAATAACTATGACGACTGCATGCAAAGCGAGTTTACTGTGGCATAGGCAAGACACAATTACATTACATAAATCGACAGCCCAACCACAATGCAAACAAACATGTTTTGAAATACACTCCTCTGTTTATATTTACACTTTGGACGACATTCTCCCCACATTTGCATGTCCGCACATGCGCTGTAATTACCATCCTTGTGAACCGGCTTTTTGCTCTTTAAAAGCAATTTTGCTCCTTATCAGTGACCTTGCAAAACGAAACTGTCAACATCAGGATGTACCACCGGAACCGGAACACGTCGATGTACCATCGGAAATAGTTTCGTGACTAATAACGCAGAGTCTTTTGACATTTTGACATTTAACAACAATTTTTTATAAAGCAAAACAAAATTACTGAATAGTTCTAACAATGCTAAAAAAATCATTACTGTTACTATTTCCTTTTATTCTATCTGGTAAATGTTACTACAGTTACTATGTGTTTTAGTTTGAAAAGGGCATGGCATCTTACACGTCACATGCCTTGCATCAACTTACTAATCATGAAATTGTATTGTATTATATCATCTTTCCCATAATATATATTGTACCAAGCAATACTATCATTATTATGTTGCTGAATAAACTTTCATTCAATGACGGATATTTCTGAGTACACCATCTTGGCGAAAGATACCCAGATACCCCGAAAGAGTCAACTGATTGGATAAATTCTTAAGTCATTGGTAAGCCTTAATCATGGCGCGACCTACAATAAATGTGGTCTTTCTACTATCTATGCAAAGATGGTGACACACCTGTATCAAGGATAACACTTGAAAGACTCTTGTTGGTTTGTTCACTGCATACACAAAGCTAACAGAATAACCCTTCGTGTAAACATTTCCATAATATTAGCATTTTCGCGGGAGTCTGTTTGCTTCATGCGGTATCGTGTTTGTCATTGCAGCGCGGCCTTGTGTTCGGAAGGAAACGAACTCTGTAAACCAGGTCATTAAGGACATCAAGTTGTGTACCAAACTGGCAACTCCCCAAGCTGGAAACCTCTTACGTGATATTCCAAAACAGATGTCAAAACGTATTATGAATTTCATATTACACTTTTCATTGGGTTTGATTAAATAACTACAGGAAAGAGTGTATTGTAGGAAATTATATAAACGGCAATTTCTGCAAAGTACGAATAATTTTGTATTGTCTGTTTAGTTTCAATTTCAACAAATTCACAAAAAATGTGGACATATTATTCACTGAGAATTCAACCACAAATGCGAACAGTTTAAAGCAACCTGTCCCAAAATATATGCAAAACATAGTTTCGTAGCACGTGAATATCACAAGTCTGTAAGACAAAGATACAGGCCATAATTATAATACGGCGAAATTATTGCACTTGGCTTTAATTCCGGCCACCCCTCCGAGCACCTCCTGGAAACCCTCTCGCTTCCCCCGGGGATACTCATGCCCCTTGTTGGGATACTGTCATAATGCGTTAGCGAGTGCGGCTGGGAACGGGGCATACGAACGAAACGTGGCTATGTCTCGAGTCGGAAGTAAACATCTCAACAGCGCTCTCAGATGTTGACGTGGAGTTACTAAGACAGTTCAAACATCGAGTTTTGCTCATGAAGAGTACTGTATATCAGAACCATTGACAGGACAAACAACCCGGGTTCGGAATTTTAAAAACGTTTGTATTTTAAATGTGGTGTGTATTGAGAATAACATGTATTTTTGGTGCGCTGCAACGGTAGTTAGATCGCCGCCCTTGGCCTAAAACAACATCTGGAAG
>JAODUO010004534.1:0-10552 GCA_025642075.2 Ridgeia piscesae
AAAATTATAATAATTTATGGGTTTGATTGGGGTTTAAAAACTCCCCGGGAATTCCCGAAAAAAATTACCTGAAAAAATTTGCCCATTGATGGATTAACTATTTTTTCCAATATTTCATTGAGTAATTACCCATTCTAAAAGTAACTACACACATTCTTTGACTATATGTGTGGAGTATACACAGTGTTTACTCACATATATTTATGCCATGTTCACTTTAAATTCACCGAGTCTTTTGAGAAACTGCTAGTGTGAACCCAGAAATAAACTTCATTGGTCTCAGCTGGCAGTGGCCCTTAACAAAGAAAAAGCCAAAAACATGCCTTTTTTAAAAAAAATAAAGGGGTTTAAACCTAACGGGTTCAACCAAAAAGTTCTTTTTTTCTTATTAAAATAAAAAAAAAAAGGTGATTTTTTCCCTCCAAAGGTTTTTTTAATGTGTTATTAGGGGCAGTAGGCACCAAATCAATCGGCAAGCAATATTGCAGATATCACTGGAATGCAATATAATGAACCGGTTCAAGGCTTTTCAGCTATCAAATGAATGTCTGAGAATGTTTGGTTCATTCAGTGATGGGCAGTTTTAAATCACAGATAAGATTAATTAGTCCTGAATAAACAAGTTCCAGTTAGTGAGAAGGAATTCCACAGGTCAACTACATTCTCTGAGCAGTGACATGCACACAATGCTTTCACTGAAGAAGCAATGTGATAAATTGGCCAAATTTATCAATCAAATTGTCAAATCATGTCCAAAATTAAATGTCCCATTATTGCTGCCTGCACTTTGACATACCTAGTATTTGTGTCTTCAATAGATAATTCTTAAATCAAAGATGTGCAGTTATTATGTGTACATAACAGATCCTTAAAAATCCATAAAAAGATTACTTTGGTCGAGGGATATTAAAAGTAAATGCTCAAATATATTACGCCTTAAAAAACAAAAACAATGTTAATCTTGTATTTTCATGTGTTCAAATACACAATAGTACATTTTTGAGCACTCAAATATTTATTTGTACGTGTATAGTATATTTTGTAACAGGTGCAAATTTTATTATTTGTAGTTGTTAGTAATTTTGGTTATATATTATGAACTATCACTACACTTAGCACAAATACAATTTTACTTTACATTTAATACTCCTACTATAAATGTAGCACGCTGCATAATTTCTTCTCACAGAAACAGACTCCAGTGAATTGTTTCAGCCGCTGATTGCTCCAAGTAAGAAACTGCATTTTCATTCAATCATCCCCTTCCTCCTTATGTGGCCCGCTCCATCCCTCATCCTGGCCTGGGGCCCCATTTTCGGAGCTGAAAAATCCCCAGGGGAAGGGTTTTTTGGGGTGAAAGGGGCGGGGGGCCGGGGCTTCAGGGGAAACCCCCTTGTTTTTTATTCTAGTTATCTCTATAATATGCCATTACAATGAGGAAGTTTTTTTAATGTTACATTATGTACTGAATTTGTCCAGATTTGCGAAAATCAACACTTTATATTTTCACAAGCTCAATGAGTGCAATGGAATTTTTAAAATCTCAGCAAAAACAAAGACATTAACAAGTATTCAGCCAATTCCAATATGCATCTGTTTTGGTTACTGCAGCAGATAAAAATTCCCTTTAAAATTTTAAAACCCCTTCAGAAAAAACCCTTTATTTCCCTGCCCCGCTGCACCCTTTTGGGGATTTTTTGCCTTTTTTACCGCGAAACCCCAAAAGGAAAGTTTTGCCCCCAACTGCTTTTTACCCCCAAGGGGAAAATTGTGTTCCCCTGAAGGGCCCCCCGGGGGGTCACGGGTTTTAAAAACCGATGGGTGCCCCTTTTCTTTTTGAGCGCCCCGGAGTTGTTTAAGAAGTCAACGAAATTGGGTTTTAAACTTTGAAAAAAGATAATCCCCCCCGGGGCGCACTGACTTTTTAAAGATTTAAGGAAAGGGGACCTTTTAAGGGTACCCCGGGGGAGCCGTTTTACAACGATGCATGGACCGTGATATTAGAGTCATGGTCACATATGATATGTTGCTCCATATAATAAGAGAGGAAACCAGGACACTTTTACAATCGAGCATTTCCCAAATTGGTCTGTGAATTCAGAAATGCAGATAACCATGTATAATCAAATCAACATTGTTATATGCTTGTAGACCTCCAAAAATACAAACGATAAATCAGCAAATAAATCATTGATCACATAACTTTAAAACATCACCAGCTTTCAAATAGCACAAGAAATATGCCAAATCCATTTTGCTGTTGAAGATTGCAGGACGCAGTCAGAATATTTGGGAACAAATGTAGGTTTCTTGAGAAGTGATACTGAAGTAAGACACATATTGAAGTAATACAACAACCAGAATGTTGTGGTGAATAGAGCTGTCTGATATGTATGGCATAACATATACGTGGATTGTTTTTAAATTAAAAAGAAACAAAAAAGGGACCCAAAAAGTTCCCCAAACACACACGGAAATAAAAAAAACGGGGCCCAAAGTAAAATAAAAAAATTTTTGACCAATCATGGATGACATTTACAGTAGTCAGTGAGCGATGACATGTATATAGTAGCCCCTGCACTGATCAAGACAGATGACACCCACCTTTATTGAGACGTCCGAATGGCTACCTCCTAAGTCACCAGCCACTGGACTGACCAAATGAACTGGTCAATTCAACATCACTTGGGAGTGTTAACTGTTAACAATAACACGCCTATCAGCGTGTGAACCAAATGTACAATCTGGTCACTTGAGAGTGTTCTAAATTAACACCTTGTTGACACCCGGTGCCAATCAATCATGCCCAAGTGACGACATTTGTGTCACCAGTCCACAAAGACATTTCTCCTGGACAAATGCCACAAACATGACCAAGTACCATGCTCAGAGTCATAGTTTGCGATGAAAGAAATCCCCATTGACCGATCTGGTGTAATGAAAAGTAGGGGTCACCCTTTCCCCCCCGCCGCCCCCCACTGGGCCCCAGATTAAAAGCCGTAAAACAAAATAAACTGGGAAAAGTGCCCAAATGCGGACATTTAAAGGTCAATTCCCCGGGGGCACCTCCCAAAACAGCCATCCGGCCCAAAACCCTTTATCATACACCCAAATAAAATAAAAGGGTTGGTTTTTTGGGGCCTTTTTTGTCAGATTTGTCAGAGTTCTTTTTTGGTGGAAGAAATTTGCAAAGGATAAAACCATATTAAATTTTCCCATAATATCAATGGATAGAAGATTTTAAAATTTTTTTTAAAAATCCCAAAGTTTAAAGCGGGTTACAAAACAGTTTTTTAAGAAACATCAAAATAATAGACAGAAGTTAGGTTTATTCACATAAAATTATTAATATTTGATTAGTGGATCGGCCCTTTTTAAACCCGGGCGACTACATCTTAAAAAAATTTTTCTTTTGGAAACCCTTTCATCAGCTAAGATTACATTGCATAACTACTGCGTATATCCACAAATGTGTGACAAACATGAATAAACTTAACAAACAATACACATCAAATTCCCAGTGTTGTTTTGCTGTAAAAAAATTTTTTTGTCCCCCACCACAAATATTGTTTTTTATTTGGGGGGGCCAAATTTGAAAAAAATTGGGCCGGGAAAAACCTTTTTTTTTCCAAATTCAGGTTTAAAAACCGGGAAACTTTTTTAAAAACAAAAAGTGCAATGGGGCCCCCAGAGGGGTTAGAGCTTTCAAAAAAAACCTTTCCCTAAGGACTGGATACTGCGCTATATAAGAACTTGCCTTTACTTTATTTTTTAACAGCAGTGTCCATTATTATTCGGATGATGTATTCCTGGTTAAAACTATCTTTTTCATTGTTAAAAATGTATTGGTTTTAACTTTCTAAAATTACTGTACAAAATTATTTGTCATAAGCACATGTTTTTTTGCACCAGGGGCACCACAGTGCATTTCTGGTGGCCTCTATTTACGACCCAAAAATAGATCTGTGCAATACACCCCATCTAATATGCAAACCATCTGAGAATTCACTGCTGCTTGTCACCAATTTAGAAAACGATTGCGTCAATGCATTCTAGATGGCATTATTGACAACCTTTGGCGGTGATATCATTCAAGGAATTAGACCCGAAGACAAAGGCAGTATTTTCTAAATTCAAGACATCATGATGGATGGACCGCCATGCGTTGGCCGTCAGTTGTATTTGTAGCACCTCGGAGAGTGAACGAAGGCCAAGTACCCATAGGTCAGTCAATACATGCTGAAAATAGCTACTGACTGTTGCGTTGTCACAAAGTAGCTTGATGTCATGAATATGTAAACATAAGCCCTATCAGTTTAGGACGCAAACGGCCTCTTGAGGCTTTTGGGCCTTTTTTCAAAGAAGGCCCGGTTTTTCCCCGGGTTTCCCTAAACTGATAGGGCTTATGTTTACATATTCATGACATCAAGCTACTTTGTGACAACGCAACAGTCAGTAGCTATTTTCAGCATGTATTGACTGACCTATGGGTACTTGGCCTTCGTTCACTCTCCGAGGTGCTACAAATACAACTGACGGCCAACGCATGGCGGTCCATCCATCATGATGTCTTGAATTTAGAAAATACTGCCTTTGTCTTCGGGTCTAATTCCTTGAATGATATCACCGCCAAAGGTTGTCAATAATGCCATCTAGAATGCATTGACGCAATCGTTTTCTAAATTGGTGACAAGCAGCAGTGAATTCTCAGATGGTTTGCATATTAGATGGGGTGTATTGCACAGATCTATTTTTGGGTCGTAAATAGAGGCCACCAGAAATGCACTGTGGTGCCCCTGGTGCAAAAAAACATGTGCTTATGACAAATAATTTTGTACAGTAATTTTAGAAAGTTAAAACCAATACATTTTTAACAATGAAAAAGATAGTTTTAACCAGGAATACATCATCCGAATAATAATGGACACTGCTGTTAAAAAATAAAGTAAAGGCAAGTTCTTATATAGCGCAGTATCCAGTCCTTAGGACTGCTCAAAGCGCTTTACATTTTACTTCCCTGATAGACCTGTTTTCTCAGATACCATCTCGGCTTCTCTGGGAAGCATCCAGTCATGTGCTACAATTAATATGGTTCTTGTAACAAAATTCCCATGGGGACTCATTTTTAAGCTGAAGGGAATTGGAAAAAAAATTTCCCAATTTTTAAAAAGGCCCCAAGGATTCAACCCCCTTTTTTTCTTAGTCGAGAGTTGAAGTTTTAACCCTGGATTTACCCTTAAAAATCAGGGGAAATTTTAATAAGTCCAGCATGCAGTGGCACAAATATACAATATTTGTGGTGTACACAATACAGCAAAACAACACTGGGAATTTGATGTGTATTGTTTGTTAAGTTTATTCATGTTTGTCACACATTTGTGGATATACGCAGTAGTTATGCAATGTAATCTTAGCTGATGAACTGTGTGTCATGCCATAATGAAAAAGGATGCCTTGATGATTAAGATGTAGTCGCCATCTGGTAATTAAAATAGACCAGATCCACTAATCAATCTATCACTCAATAATTGTGTACTGTGAATACTTGAACATACACTGTCTGTCTCATTATTTTGATGTTTCTTACGAACAAAATCTGTTTTGTAACTGCTGCTGTTATGCTAAGCATGGTAGAAAACATCTCTCGGTATATCTGTCTATCTGTTTCAGTTAGATCATTATAGCAGAGAAACATTGAGGATATGGTTTCATCCTTTAAGATTCACCAAGTTTGCTAAACCACAAAAATGAACTACTGACTAGAATCTGACAAGAATGCAATTAGCCCAGATAAAAGTCCAACCATGTTTCATTTATATCGTGGCTGTATGATGCAAGGGAATGGAAGCCAGGCACTGGCGTGATATGATCTGTCTATAATCAGCCAAGTGATGACACGGAGCCCCCCTGGAGGCAGACCACGGAGTGAGGCTGCAGTGATACAGGTGTTGAACTGATAGCGCATTTATTTATCTGCGGCCTGGCTACTGGCAGTTTATTTTCGTTTCGCTGGCATACGTGTATGAATGTGCATGCGTAGCCGGGGCTGGGAGTATGAGTCTCACTTGAATGGGATAGAGGGAGGAAGCAGCAGGGAGCTAGCCCGCGGGGAGTTGACCTGACTGTCCTAGCACTGGACACTACACACAGATGTGATTTGTAATTACGGCTGTTTACAGTAACTGGCCTCAGTGGACTGACGTACATATAGGTAAGTGACCGCACATCACATTGTCATTACACCAGATCGGTCAATGGGGATTTCTTTCATCGCAAACTATGACTCTGAGCATGGTACTTGGTCATGTTTGTGGCATTTGTCCAGGAGAAATGTCTTTGTGGACTGGTGACACAAATGTCGTCACTTGGGCATGATTGATTGGCACCGGGTGTCAACAAGGTGTTAATTTAGAACACTCTCAAGTGACCAGATTGTACATTTGGTTCACACGCTGATAGGCGTGTTATTGTTAACAGTTAACACTCCCAAGTGATGTTGAATTGACCAGTTCATTTGGTCAGTCCAGTGGCTGGTGACTTAGGAGGTAGCCATTCGGACGTCTCAATAAAGGTGGGTGTCATCTGTCTTGATCAGTGCAGGGGCTACTATATACATGTCATCGCTCACTGACTACTGTAAATGTCATCCATGATTGGTCAAATATTATTACTGGGCTGTGTATACGTGTGTGTGTGACTTGGTCTTGTTTCTAATAAACATCTGTTACATAATGACTTAAATAATCTTACCCTTACCAGATGTCAGATGTTATTAGGTGTCCACTTAGCGGATTATGTATCACAAAGTAGCAAAGTAAGTCCACATTAAAAATATTTTTGCCAGCAGTGTTTCAGATTAATTGAAATAAATTTAGACATTGTGGCATCTGACAGGTGTATCCACGTATATGTTATGCCATACATATCAGACAGCTCTATTCACCACAACATTCTGGTTGTTGTATTACTTCAATATGTGTCTTACTTCAGTATCACTTCTCAAGAAACCTACATTTGTTCCCAAATATTCTGACTGCGTCCTGCAATCTTCAACAGCAAAATGGATTTGGCATATTTCTTGTGCTATTTGAAAGCTGGTGATGTTTTAAAGTTATGTGATCAATGATTTATTTGCTGATTTATCGTTTGTATTTTTGGAGGTCTACAAGCATATAACAATGTTGATTTGATTATACATGGTTATCTGCATTTCTGAATTCACAGACCAATTTGGGAAATGCTCGATTGTAAAAGTGTCCTGGTTTCCTCTCTTATTATATGGAGCAACATATCATATGTGACCATGACTCTAATATCACGGTCCATGCATCGTTGTAAACATTCTGGTCTCCCCTGGGCTATCCTTGAAGAGCTCCCATTGTCCGGTTAAATCTTGCACAATCGTGCAGTGTAACGCGTGGCATGCTACTTCCAGCGTCATTCATTAGCAGATGCTTTATTTGTCAGTCGCGCCGCGCCAGGGATATCTTTCTTCATGTGTAAGCAAGTCGTCTGACTTCTCTAATCAGCTCCGCGGGCGCATCAAGCAGAGAACCGGAGAGCACTCATCTGTTTTTAGCCATTTGTGACAGCCGCGTGAGAGGCGCTTCATGTGGCAGCACAATTTAACGTTGACATATGACAGATGTGACAACAACATCTTGGAGTGCGCTGCTAAAATAAGACAATAGAGTGCGCACCAGCATGCGGATTGGGCTACGAGACAGAATGACCACCATCAGAGGGCCCTAATCACCGGCTAACACACGCGCATATTGCTCGCATGCGGCATAAATAGCAGTTGCCGGGGACGTGAATGGATACTGTTCGCTTCATTGATTGCGCAGGTAAAAAGACGGCAAATTATCCGGCGAACGCTGTCGAGTCGGTGCAGAAGGAAATCATCGGCTTCCTTCTGAAGCGTGTTTAAACATCTGCGTCTGAAAGCAGCGAGCGACTCTTCTTTATTTCTTGTTTTTATCTTAATTAAATGGCATGCATGACGTCAGCTTGGCAAATAATGCTTTTTTCAAATGTCCAATGTCTTTGAAGTTTTATATGGTGAAGTACCATCTGCTGCAGTAACCAAAACAGATGCATATTGGAATTGGCTGAATACTTGTTAATGTCTTTGTTTTTGCTGAGATTTTAAAAATTCCATTGCACTCATTGAGCTTGTGAAAATATAAAGTGTTGATTTTCGCAAATCTGGACAAATTCAGTACATAATGTAACATTAAAAAAACTTCCTCATTGAATCATTTATAAATAATGAGAATAAATCAATTTTGTGTTTTTTAAGAATCGGGTTGCATTACCCCAAAATTCCCCCGGGTTAATTATCCAACCCCTTTTTACTGGCAAACAGATACTAATCCATCATGTTTTCCCGTTTTAGTGTTTGGTCCTGATAGAACAAAAATTAAAATTTGGAACCCCACAGAGGGATATCCTGCCCCCAGCCCTGTTTCACCCCGCTGCGTCAAATTGCAGTTGAAAGAAAAAAGCTGGGGGCCAAAAGGGGGGGACGGGCCCCAAAAAGGGGGGGATTGTGAAAAGATTTCTTATTGGGGAAAGCCTAAAAATTATAGTTTTTTTGGGAAAAATTTTCACTGCTCTTTTATGGGGTAAAATTAAAAAAAATTTATTTTCAATTATGATATTCATTAATAACCAAAATTCTAAAAATAAAATTAAAAAATTTTACCTGTTACAAAAAATATATCAGTCAAATAAATTTTGAGTTAAAAATGCTAGTGTTTTTAACCAGAAAAAAAAATTCATTGTTTTTTTTTTTTTTAACAAAAGACATTTTTTTTAATATTACCAAAAAAACATGGTTTTTGGTCTTTATTTAAAATAATAACTCAATTTTGTTTAAGAAACATTAAGCAAAATATGGATTCAAAGGAGGGAAATAATGGACTTAATTTTGGACATGATTTGACAATTTGATTGATAAATTTGGCCAATTTATCACATTGCTTCTTCAGTGAAAGCATTGTGTGCATGTCACTGCTCAGAGAATGTAGTTGACCTGTGGAATTCCTTCTCACTAACTGGAACTTGTTTATTCAGGACTAATTAATCTTATCTGTGATTTAAAACTGCCCATCACTGAATGAACCAAACATTCTCAGACATTCATTTGATAGCTGAAAAGCCTTGAACCGGTTCATTATATTGCATTCCAGTGATATCTGCAATATTGCTTGCCGATTGATTTGGTGCCTACTGCCTAATACACATATCTGAGTATAATCACTGTTTTATTAATAGAACAAGAACTATGTTGACGTAGGTAACATGATTGATGCATGTTGCTGTCTTGTTAAGCCACTGCCAGCTGAGACCAATGAAGTTTATTTCTGGGTTCACACTAGCAGTTTCTCAAAAGACTCGGTGAATTTAAAGTGAACATGGCATAAATATATGTGAGTAAACACTGTGTATACTCCACACATATAGTCAAAGAGTGTGTGTAGTTACTTTTAGAATGGGTAATTACTCAATGAAATATTGGAAAAAATAGTTAATCCATCAATGGGCAAATTTTTTCAGCTCAATAAAACAGGAATGTCAGGGTAGTTATTTAATCACCCAACTCATCCATAAATATTATAATTTTTTTAAGACAACCTCACTCAACTCAGTAATCTTTTTGTCAACGAACTATACCAGTAGTGTTTAAGACAAGTGACGAATGGCCACAGTCACGCTGTGATTATAATTGTGGTCCCACTGCGATTGTTGACGCCAGCGAAGCATGAATATCATTGCCATTCAGCAGAGTATGGAATTGCTTACTGTGTTAAGAATCACGAAAATAATTCTTAGCTTGCGTCATCAGCAGCAAAAAACTACTTAACCTATCAGTGATGCATATGATTGCATTAAAGTAAATCTGTTTTAAGTCTGCCTTGCTAACTTTTTGCCTATTTGCCACGCGATTCATGTTAGACGTCACTGACAGGTTATGCAGGAGAACATTGCAATCTGCCACTTGATGTGTGATAAAAACTGGTAGGTGCAACTGTAGCAAGACTTATTGCAGTACAGCTAGAGTTGTTACGTGCATTTAGATAAATAACATAAAGTGAGGGGAGAGAGTAGCTAAAACCCCCCAAACCATGTTTGTAATTACCTCGTCATCAAACCCCCTACACACTAGTCATCATATACACCCATCAAATCCATTCATCTTCATATCCACCCAACTTCAAGCCCATCCATAATAAAACCCAATTCTTATTACCCTATCAAATCTTTACCCATATCCAAATTCCAGCTTTGCCCGTTAACGCCCGCCTGTAATCTTTGATTCACAATAAAACATATCAATTTATTGATTCATAGCCCCCAAAAACCAATTTTAATTTCCCTATATTTTTCCCCTTTCATTTTTTTAGAGCTATTTGGTTTATTCAGTAAACCAAATAATCAGTAAAATATTCTGAATAAAAAAAGTTAAAATTTAAAGGAATTAAGATCATTTCTACTAAAATGCCACCATTCTTACTGAGGCATTTTAATTGCCATTTTATTACAATCA
>JAODUO010004535.1:2500-5000 GCA_025642075.2 Ridgeia piscesae
GAAACAGTGTGTGGGAGAACGGGGGAACGATATGGAAGATTTGGACAGAGAGGGTGAGAGAGAGAGAGAGAGAGAGAGAGAGAGACAGACAGAAGACAGACAGACAGACAGACAGACAGACAGACAGACAGACAGACAGACAGACAGACAGACAGACAGACAGACAGACAGACAGACAGACAGACAGACAGACAGACAGACAGACAGACAGACAGACAGACAGACAGACAGACAGACAGACAGACAGACAGACAGACAAAAGACAGACAGACGACAGACAGACAGACAGACAGACAGACAGACAGACAGACAGACAGACAGACACAGACAGACAGACAGACAGACAGACAGACAGAGCAGACAGACAGACAGACAGACAGACAGACAGACAGACAGACAGACAGACAGACAGGCATATAGACAGACAACTGACAAAAAGACAGACAGACAGACAAATACGTTAAGGATGAGAGAGGGGGGTTATTAAAGGTCTTAGCGGTTTTAGGGTTGGTCTGAATTGTTATTCTGACATTAATGCATTTGTCACAACGGAAATCGATTGTTTGCCCCTGTGTCCGATGTTCACAGACTAACTGGGACCGTTTACTTATAACTTACGTTGACCAGGAAAACTCTTGTAATTATACGATAGATGTTCACATTTGGAGTCAATTCTAGAATATGATAAACCTGCACATGTGAACCGTATTTTACGATGCCGATACATTATTATGTTCAAGCTCTTTTCTCGTCTACAGGAAATGATTCATTACACCGACTTATCAATCAGCATTTACCTGTAACCATTGCCGTCATGTTCTAATATAAAACCGAAGCTTTCTCCTGAAGACGTCGACTGATATACGCATCCAATCACAAAGGTGCTTAATAAAACAGTACTTAAAGGATACAAATCAACGTTGTTTTTGACCATTAATGCTCAACGTGAGCTCCTTAGATAACAGTACTGCCGCTACTGGTAGGTTGGGATGACGCGAGTTTGAACAGTTCATACAAATTACAGCATCAAATTGCGCAACTCAGACAAAAAACCGGAGTGTGAAATAAAAGGAGTGTCAATGTACTACGCAAGAGACAAAGACCGATTACCTCTCAATTGTGCGAGTGGCCCGGTCCTGTCTACCTAGTTTCCTATTGCCTAAATAGGACCTCGTTAAAGGACGATTCCGTCTTTCAGTGCATCTGTACTAATTACTCGGCAGTTATAGTAACCCAAGCGCAACACTTGAACGAGTCAAGTAATTAGCGACATTCAGACAACTCGTCCGGCGGAAGAGAACATTAACTCTGTGTTGTTGTGGCCGTATGTGTGTGGACACGAGAGTTCGTGTGCGTTACATGCATGAGTGAGTGAGTGAGTGAGTGAGTGAGTGAGTGGGTGGGTGGGTGAGTGAGTGAGTGAGTGAGTGGTGAGTGGTGGTGGTGGTGAGTGGTGAGTGAGTGAGTGAGTGAGTGAGTGAGTGAGTGAGTGAGTGAGTGAGTGAGTGAGTGGTGAGTGAGTGAGTGAGTGAGTGAGTGAGTGAGTGAGTGAGTGAGTGAGTGAGTGAGTGAGTGAGTGAGTGAGTGAGTGAGTGAGTGAGTGAGTGAGTGAGTGAGTGAGTGAGTGAGTGGGTGAGAGAGACAGTGAGAGAGACAGTGACACAGTCAGTCAGTGAGGCAGTCAGACAGTCATTCACTCAGTCAGTCAGTCAGTCAGTCAGTCAGTCAGTCAGTCAGTCAGTCAGTCAGTCAGTCAGTCAGTCAGTCAGTCAGTCAGTCAGTCAGTCAGGCAGGCAGGCAGGCAGTCATTCACTCAGTCAGCCAGTCAGCCAGTCAGCCAGCCAGTCAGCCAGTCAGCCAGTCAGCCAGTCAGCCAGTCAGCCAGTCAGCCAGTCAGCCAGTCAGCCAGTCAGTCAGCCAGTCAGCCAGTCAGCCAGTCAGCCAGCCAGTCTGTCAGTCAGCCAGTCAG
Source organism: Ridgeia piscesae (assembly GCA_025642075.2). Classification (NCBI taxonomy): domain Eukaryota; kingdom Metazoa; phylum Annelida; class Polychaeta; order Sabellida; family Siboglinidae; genus Ridgeia; species Ridgeia piscesae. The sequence goes on from JAODUO010004535.1 coordinate 4,470, forward strand.
CCAGTCAGCCAGCCAGTGACCGAACTAGTTGAAGCGGTAAAGAGAGTGGTCGGGTGAATATGTGTTTGCGCTTTTTTTTACACAGCGTGCATGCTTCGTCGTGTGTTCTCGCGGCATCCATACCCATCCTTGTGTTCACGCTCACGTCACTTCCAGCCTCCATCTCGCCCCCCCCTCCAATCAGTCAACAGAACACCTTCGTTCGCACCCGTAACCCTTGCCAAGGCTCTCCGACAGGTCTGGCCCGAACCGCTGTAGCGACCTCTTTATCGGGCCCTCGCAACGACACAAGACACACACTTAAAACGCAATATAGTGACAGGTAATTTGTTGGCCTTTATCGCCGCCTCCTGCGGCCGACAAGTCCCGACAGCGACACACAATGGCTTCGTTCACTCGATGTAAAGAATCGCCAACGGGGCTTTTCACAACGTCACACCCGCGCTCCGGCAGACAGCCCAGTCTGAGCGCGGTAAACCCTCGCACGGAGACATACCATGTTCGAACATACAGTTGACATTTTTGTACCGT
>JAODUO010004536.1:0-10545 GCA_025642075.2 Ridgeia piscesae
AAATTTTTAAAAAAATGAATTAAAGGGTTTTAAACACTGGAATTTTTGAAAAAAATGCTTTTTTTTGGGAAAAAAGAAGCCCCTTTTTTCCCCGGGGCTGGCCGGGTTTTAAAAAAATTTTTTTAAAGTTATGAAATTTTTCCCCCAAGTCAAAGACCATTTAGCCACTGTCCGGCCACTAAACACACAAAACACTACAACACCAAAAAAGGCATTGCAATTTGGAAGCTAAAATAGGTTTAGAAAATTTTTTTTCCCAAAGGGTTTTAAGAGGGGACCTACGTTTGGGGGTTTTGAGTGGGAAACCTAAATTAATTGGTTACCTAGTAACCTGATAAACTTGACTTTAAAAAAATCTTGAAAATTCTTAAAATTTTTTACTGAGGTAATTTTACTGCATGACCTGTTGTGTCTTTATGGATGGTTCATAATTCCGACTCACACATAATCTATGACACCCATGTGAGTTTGTCACTATTTTATTATTTTAAAACAATACATCATCACAACCTTTGAACTTTGCAAATTTACTCAAATTAATATCATGACAGCATAAGTGATTATTCTTTGCTAATTTTTCCCTTAACCAAAAAATTAAATTTAAAAATTTAAATAGAACCCTTTTTAATTTTTTGTGAATGTCCCAAATTCTTCTTAATTAAAACTTTTCTTTTTAACCAAACCCAAAAATCAATTTAGTTAAATTTTCCCTTTTACAATTTGCTTTTTTTATTCTTGTGTAAAAAAAATTCAGCACATAAAAAATTGGGATGCACTTTTTAATTTAAAACCAAGGGGCAACCCTTTTTCAAACCCAAATTATAAAGAAGAAAAACCCCAAATGATGCTTGGGAAAAATTTGACCATGTTAAATTTTAATTCAAATTTGGTTTTGTAAATGGAAATCCAGTTTGTGCCAAAAAAGGTCCCCAAAGTTATTTTAGTTTGTTTATTTTTATACAAAAGGGCCCCCCGGGAAAAATTACCCCATCATAACTAATTTGAATTTTTATACAACCCCCCCAACCCTTAATCAGTTTTATTAACTTTTTATAAAAGCCAAAGGGAACCCAAAAAATTTTAAAATTCCAATTTAATTCCAAAATTTTTATAAATCTGAAATTTTTTTCCCCTTACTTTTGGAAATTTTTTAAAACTAATTTGGTGGCAAAAACCGGGGGTTTTCATTGGGGTAAATTTTCTTAGAAAATTTTTCCCTTATTAATCAAATTGGCAATATAGGAATGGGACTCCTAATACGCCCCATTAGTTTCCTTTTTTTTGTTTTCTTTTCCCCTAATTTCCCAAAACTCTCTGAAAAACCCAAAAATTTTTAAAAAACCCCGGTTTCCTTCCCCCAAAATAAAACACCACTTTTTTAAAAAGTCATTGCTTTGCTCAAGACCTTTTTTCATTACCTTTTTTTGTTGATTTTTAAAATTTTTTTTAAAAAATGTTTATTTTGAAAAAATGAAAAAAAAATTTTAAAAGGGGAAACCCTTCGTTTTATGGTAAAAAAAGTTTTTTTTTGATTTTTAGGGAATTCTAAATTTTAAAAATGGCCCCAAGAAATAGTTGTCGTTAAATTTTACTAAAGGTCAGTTTGGGGAAATACCAAAAACCAAAAGGGGGTTTTTTAAACTTCTTAAAAAAATTCCCGAATCATTCAATAAAAATTTATTAATTGAAAAAAAACCAAGGGAACCAAAAATTTTTAGACAATGGGAAAATTTAAATTCCCAAAGTTTTTAATTATTGATTTGTTCGGGGGAAACGGGGGGATTTAGGCCAAAATAATTAAGGGGAGAATAAATTTTTTCCCAAATTTTTGGGGTTTTATTGGCAAAAAATTTTTTTAAATATTTGGGCCTGTATTAATAATTGCCCGGAAATCATTAGGAAATACAACTTCCCTACTGCCCAGATTTCCATTTTGAAAACATGTGTAACCCCAATTCCAAAAATTCCCGAAAAACCCCCAAAAAAAAAAAACCCAGGGTTTTTCCCCGCCCTTAAATTTTTAAAACCCCCCTTTTTTTATACTTTTGGGCGCCTTTCGGATGACCTTTTGTCTAAGTACTAGCAAGAATTTGTTTCCTTTTTTAAAGTTTTGGTAAATTTAATTTATTGAACTCAACCCAATGTACGAATGGGAAAAAACCTTTAATCTTTTAATCCCGGAAAATAACTTGTCTCCTTTACGCATATCATAACAGTTCGGGGGTTTTATTTAGCGTCAGTTAAGATTACCGTGGAAAAACAAGATAAAGTTTTTTCCAAACGTACTGAAGCATGTGCTTTCAGAAAAATTACCCTTCATTTCTTTAAAAATTTTTTTAACAAGGCCTTTTTGTCAGGAGCAAGAAGGTCATACTAAAAACGCCGACAAAGGCAGATCATAAAAGAAATTTTAGGAAGGTAAATAAGGAAAAAAATGGGTTTTTATTTTTGGTTCCAGAAGTAAAAAATTTTTGGTTTCACAGTATAAAATTGAAATCTGGGCAGTAGGGTAAGTATTATACCAATGAGATTCTGATTATTATACGTCAAATTTACCAATATTATTTGCCCAATGATGAAACCAAGAAATTTTGATTTAAATTTATTTTTTAGGTTTTTTACCCCTTTCCCCAAAATGAAGGATTTTAAACAAATTTTTAAAAATAATACGGAATTTAAAATTGGGATTTTAAATTTTTGGTTCCCTTTTGGATTAAACAATTAATAAAGGGGCTGTTTTTTTAAAACAGGATTTTTTAAAGGGAAATTAAAATTCCTGGGTGGGGGTAATTTTTCCAAACTGATGGGGGTTTTTTATGAAAAAAAACCCAAAACCTGAAAAAAAATGTAGGATTTTTTACAAAATGACATTCCTGTACTAAAAATGCAACCTTAAAATTACAATCGAAATAATTTACAAGTACTTAAAGTTTTTTTTTTAAAAGTTTTTACAAAAATAAAGTTTTTTGGACTGTTAAAGTGAAATTTAAATTTACGGGTAATCATGTATTTTAAAAGGGGGAAATTTTAATGGGATAGCTCATTTGGGTTTTGCTCAAAAAAAAAATTTTTCCATTTTTTTTTAGTTTAAAATTTTTTCCCAAAAGTTTAAAAAAAAACTGAACTTGGGTGGCACCATGCATCTGATGTGTGCAGCTCTGGTATTATGGCTACTCCAGCCTGCCACTAATCAGCACACATACATTGGTCTACCTGACAGATGATTTCACCTGGACAGGTCAAACCAATCACATCGACATACTTCAGAAGGCATTTCCTCTCCTTAATGGGGTGCCAAGATTTATACCCACGGTCTAGGTGGGGTAGACCACATGAATTACAGGCCCTTCACAAAGACCCACTGTACGGCTGCTGACTTCTTGCAGGCGCCTTAAAACACAATAAATCGTCATCAGCTAAGTTTAGCATCACTAAAATTAGCAATGCCATTGTTTGGTGGGGTTTAGTGTTTTGTTTTGTTGCAACTGCCTGCAGAAATGACGGTGCACAGAACATGTTTTAGATTGCGGACAGTGATGCTGAATGGTACTTTGAGGCTTGGAGGAAAATATATCATAACATTACTGCAAAAAAACTTCTTTTCAAACACGCAGCAGACACCATGGAGTCAAACGTGGCTTCTGTTTTCTCATAAACAGCATTTTTATTCACAGAGTTAACACAGATGTTTACAACCATATTAATATACAGTGCATAGTATTTTTTAAATCAATGCATATCACGTACCCAAGGAAAACACATAACATTTCAGAAATTACACGTAACCATTTTTAAGTACTGGGGGGCAGCAGTTTTTATATTTATTTAGAAATACAGGTGAAGTGGTACTTAATTTAAACAGTTAACCAATTAAAATAAAAACTTGTTTTATATGTATTATTAGAAACTAGTTTGCTGTATTAGTATTATTATATTGTGTTACAGTAGTATGTCTAGGTTATTTTAATAATACTAGTAATTAGTACGGTCACAACAGTTGTATTTTAATTTATCAATTTGTTCAGTTAAAAAATCCATGTTTATTTGTATGTTTTCTATGTGACTTTAATTGCCACAATCAATCTTGGGCTATAAAATATACGAGGTGATCTTGTCTCTCAAATCAATACATAAAATATACCACGCGTATGATGACATTCTGAGGAAGCCACAAGACACGCACTACAGTGATGTGCATATGCACTTGAGCCGCCAGCGGAAATGTCATGGAGTCAATAGTGAGGTACTTCTCATCTATATTTTCATGGCAGCAGACGGCTCTACTTCATGGCTGCCATATGGCCCTGCTATATGCGGCAACACACGTGTCAGAAAACAAGGCCGATGCATCAAACATGCCATCCAGTGTGAATGTAAACATGTTGGGATTATATATCTGCCGCTGTTAGACACAAGTCTCTGACGAACCACGCAACTGAAATCGGGCGGACGCAGATCCGCTTACTGTTTCAATTTATCTAGGTAAAGGTTTCGGAAACATTTTTTATTTTAATACATTTTATTTGGAATTTGCATGCATTCTCTTTGTTTAATTACTTTCACTGAATATCTATTTTATATCTCTCACTGCGTGGCTCCTTAATCTACAGATCTAATGAAGTTTGACCAATGCAAATAAAACAAATATTCTGCTAAAATTTGGGTCCTGCTTGTAAGTCAGCACAATTCCGTATACTGAATCAACTCTGTTGTTCCTATGTCAAGGTGCAACACTGAAGTGACACTACACAGAACACCCAATGATATTATAATACTGTAATAAATAGTAACAACTTTATTTATACACTATAATCTAAAGTAGACCTCTGTAACTTACATATAAATATAACAATACAAATAAAATATATAAATACATACATATAACAATGCCTGTATGACACAGCACACTGTGCTCACACTGTGTGAGCCCTCAGTGTCACTTTGAAATTGACACTGACATTGCCATATGACCGAGACAGTGGTGAGAAGATTGTGTAAGGAGAGATTAGTAGATGACTGGAGAGTAGAGAAGGAGAGCAAGAGACAGGGGAGTGGAGGCTGATGGTTTAGAGAACAGCACAAGAAACGGGAGGAGCAAGAACAAGAAATCAATGATCAAGATCAAAGACAGGCTCACCCTTGATATACAAGAGTGAATGTCCAGTGGTCTAATCTGTATTTCCAGTGTATATGTACTATGATGCTGACTTTGGAACACTGTATGTGCGTCTCCTCCAGACACTGTGGTCTACCCGGTTCGTTCTATGTTCAGTCACTTCTTGCACCATTTGCCACTGGCATAACCTCTATACTTCAGAAAGCCCAATGTTAATTATTTAGAGTTACTTGTTAATATATTTTAACATGCTTTTCTCGAAGGCCTTTTGCCTGCCCGAGAGAACCGAGTGGTGAATCATTCTCCTCCAGAGGGCAACACTGTGACAACAAGTTTTAAAAGATCAAAATGCAGTAATGGTGATCATCACCGCCCTTTAATCTTGCTCCATGGGTAGACTGACACAATACATCTCTATAGTACAGTGATTACCGTCATCAAGCCTGCTGTGACGTAATCACAACTGTCGCCTATTTGGTCCAGGATCTCAGCTAAGCATTAAGTAGGTCTCAGGTGATTTGAACAAAAGTTTAGCGTCATCCGGAAACGATGGTGACGTAGTTCAGACGTAACATTGGCAGTCCATTTATCTGTTAGTGATGAATGTCCCCTGCAATTAGAGCAAGGACATCTGAAGTATGACAGGAAGCGCTGTCTATATGCCCCCATGTGTACTTTTGTTTTGAAAATTTACACCTTTTTTTAAATAAATTTTTTTCAACCAAATCATCAAAAATTAAATTTTTAAATGTTAAGGGTTAAAAACGGCGAAAAAAAAGGGAAATTAAAAAAAAACCAAAAATTTTACAAGTTTAAGTTTGGGGAAAAAAAAATTTAAACCGGAAAAAAAAACCCCTCCGTTTAAAATTGACCCTTTTTTTTAAAATATAGAAGTATAGATTATTTTCCATGGCAAATTGGTGCCAAAGAAAGTTTCCCAAATTTGGGCCCAACCGGGTAGACCAAGTGGCTAAACGGAAATAAGTTTCCCAAATTTTTTTAAAAAACATAGACATTTTTTAAAAACTTTTTTTTTAAAATTAACAGTTAAACTGGAAAATTCATTTTGAACCCAAAAATTTTTACCTTTTTTTGTCTTTTTTTTTAAAAGGGTTTCCAAAAAATTTTTTTTTGGTTTTTTTTTATTTCCAGCCCTTAAAATTAAAAATTTTTACAAAAATCTTTTTACCCCTTCTGGGATATGGAATGGCCGGGCAATTTAAAATAACCCGGGGCTCACAAAATTTTAGCACAGTGTGCTGTGTCATACAGGCATTGTTATATGTATGTATTTATATATTTTATTTGTATTGTTATATTTATATGTAAGTTACAGAGGTCTACTTTAGATTATAGTGTATAAATAAAGTTGTTACTATTTATTACAGTATTATAATATCATTGGGTGTTCTGTGTAGTGTCACTTCAGTGTTGCACCTTGACATAGGAACAACAGAGTTGAAGCAAGGGAAAAAATTTAAATTTTGTTTTATTTGCATTGGTCAAACTTCATTAGATCTGTAGATTAAGGAGCCACGCAGTGAGAGATATAAAATAGATATTCAGTGAAAGAAATTTAAAAAAAGGTTCCCCTTTTTTTTGGTTTCCTTTTTCAGGGGGACTTGGTTTGTTTTTTAAACCAAAGCGGCAGATATATAATCCCAACATGTTTACATTCACACTGGATGGCATGTTTGATGCATCGGCCTTGTTTTCTGACACGTGTGTTGCCGCATATAGCAGGGCCATATGGCAGCCATGAAGTAGAGCCGTCTGCTGCCATGAAAATATAGATGAGAAGTACCTCACTATTGACTCCATGACATTTCCGCTGGCGGCTCAAGTGCATATGCACATCACTGTAGTGCGTGTCTTGTGGCTTCCTCAGAATGTCATCATACGCGTGGTATATTTTATGTATTGATTTGAGAGACAAGATCACCTCGTATATTTTATAGCCCAAGATTGATTGTGGCAATTAAAGTCACATAGAAAACATACAAATAAACATGGATTTTTTAAAACTTGTTTAAAAATTTTAAAAAGAAAAAACCAACTTCAACCTTTTTGTATTTCTAAAATAAAAAAAATTTTAAAAACGGGCCCTTTGCCCCCCCCAGTACTTAAAAATGGTTACGTGTAATTTCTGAAATTTTATGTGTTTTCCTTGGGTACGTGATATGCATTGATTTTAAAAATACTATGCACTGTATATTAATATGGTTGTAAACATCTGTGTTAATTTTGTGAATAAAAATGCTGTTTATGGGGAAAACCCGGGGTTTGCGGTTTAAAATTTTTTCTTTTTGATATATTTTCCTCCAAACCTCAAAGCCCTTCAGCATCATTCCCAAAACTAAAACATGTTTCTTTTGCACCGTCATTTTCCTTGCCCCCCCCGGGCAAAAAATTTGTGTCGATTTTTTTTTAAGGCCCCGAATGGCCCTGTGGGGTTTTTTTAAGGGGGTTTAAATTGGAACCGGTGGGTTAAAATTGGAACCCCAAAAAATTTTAAATTATTGGGTTTCCTTGGGGAAATATTTTTAAAATTTTATGTGTGCTGATTAGTGGCAGGCTGGAGTAGCCATAATACCAGAGCTGCACACATCAGATGCATGGTGCCACCCAAGTTCAGTTTTTTCACTTGACTATTTTTAAATTAATTAAAACAATCAACATTTTCTTGTATCTGCTACAACATTTTGTTTGTTTTTGCAACATTTTGCATGCAGATTTGGTAAAGGTAATCAGACAAACTCTAGTTATTTTACTTATTTATTCCTTATCATGAATTAATTGGAGAGATTTAAATATTGGAATCTTGGTGTGTATTTGCCATGTGATGATGCCCATGTTTCTTTTTGTTGATGTTTTTTTATGAAACCAATTTTTACGGCTGAGTCCCGATCTAGCAATTTGCTTTGATCAGTTACATGATGTAACAACAAAAATTCAGTCAACATTTGAAACAGTTGTATGCACTTTGTTTATTAAACCAAGTGCAACTTTACAGAATCCACACATTATGTAGTTTGATGTGAAAGAACCCCATTTGTGATGTACTGGACAAAACCAGTTAAGGTACCATGTTAGAATTAATTCAGAGATGTGTTAGTAAAATGCTGAAATCAGTTTGTGCCAATTTTGTAAAAGGTCACAAAGTAAAATAGTTACAGTTTTGTTTAAACAAATCTTAATCATAATTATGTGCCCCAAGCCAAATGAGATTTGAAATTTTCAAACAAAAAAAAAATGGGCAGTTTTATTAAAACTTCATTAAATATAAAATTTTTCTGCAAAATTCAGTACAAAATATTATATTGAATAAAAATTCCACATTTGGCAATCTAATATTTTTCTAAGAATCATGCAACATTTATTCCCTGTGATACGTTTTCAGGAAAGTGTTAGTAGAGTGGCTATCATTTGCTGGCGGGGAAACGGGGGTGCATAGGCCTAAATAATATCAAGCTTAGCATCAATTTTTTCCCTTACTTTGGTTTTTTTTCCTTTTTAAAAAAACTTTGGCCAAAAGCCCCCCCTACCAAAAACCCAAAAACATAAAAACCCCCCACAAAAAAAAGGTTTAAAAACCGTCACTTTGACCTTTGCTCAAGATTCCTCCTTTTATGCATCTAGCCTTTTGCTCAGGCGTTGTTAGTATGACCTTCTTAGCTCCTGACAAGATGGTTTCACTTGGGGAAAGGGCACCAAAATGCTTGCAGTCAGTTCGTTTAGGAAAAAAGTCTATTATTCTTGGAATTTCTCACGGTAATCTTCAACATGAACGACTAGAATACAACTCCCCTTGATACGTTTATTTGGGCCAATTTCCGGGGTAAAAAAAACCTTTTAAAGTGTGAAGTGTCAATAACACTTGGGGAAAATTTACACATAACTTTAAAAAAATGCGACAACAAGAGTTTCCTTGCTTATGTAACATGTAGACAGAAAGGTCATGCGTGATAAGGTCAGACCACTGACAGTATCAAAAATAAAGTGAGGTGTTTTAATTTTAATGGCAGAAGAGCAACATGGGTACTTTATAATATTATTTTTTCAGGGGAAAATGGTTTTAAAAATTTATTTTTATAACAAAAAAAAAAGAAAGGGAGTTTTGAAGTTTTCATTTTTTTCATGAAATTACCAAAGTTTTTGGCCCGAAAACCCGCACTAATTGGTTGATTTAGTTCTCACCTAATTAGTTTTGTACATAAACCAATAATGTGAAGGATTCCCCAAAAAAATCGAAAAATATAAATAAATTTTTGTAATTAAAATTTGGGCCATTTCAACAATTTTTTTGGGTTGGTTTTGATGAAACAAAATTTTAAAAAGAGGGCTGTTTTTGAGTTCAAGGGGTTTTGAAAAAGGGGGGGTTTTAAATTAGTTCACTTTTGGACAATTTTTTACCAAACGTGATGCCCCGGGGCTTTTTGGCCCCAAAAAAGTAAAAAGTGTGGAGGATTTTTTTCACAAATTTTTGGGTGGCCAATTTTAATTTCCAAAAATGAAAAAACCCGACATAGGTTGAAAAAAAATTTTAGCAAGCATCACCCAAAAATTTTTTTTTTTGATGAATTTACCTTTTTCCACAAAAAATTTTTAAAGTTTTGGGACAGTTTACAGTGACCTAAGAATAGGTGCCCTTTAAAAGGGGAACTTGGAGTTTGAAAGGGAAAAAAGGAAATCAGGGGTTTTTTGGGGAAGTGTTTTTAATTTAGAGTTTTAAATTTTACAAAAGAAAATTAAAATTTTAAAGGGGCTTTTGGGGAAACTTTTGCTTTAATTTGTTTGTGTGGGGGTTGTCGAGTTGGGGAAATCACGGAGTCCTCATGATAAATTTGGGGGAGATTTGCAGGGGAAACAAAAATTTGATGTTGTGTATTTGCATGGGGGACTGCAAAAAATTTTTTATAAACATACACATGGGGAAATTGTAAATTTTAGTGCAGGAAGGGGGAAAGGGTATTTAAACATAAAAAAAGAAGGACAGGGGGTTAAAAATTTATTTTTTTCCAAAATTTTAAACAAAGGAAAACCCCGGAAAAATAAATTTTTTTGAAATTTTTCCCCTGCCCAAAAACTTTTTTCCCCCCTTTTTCCCCCAAAAATTTAAAAATTTTGTTGGAAAAACCCTCCCGCTTTTTTTGTTGGGGGAAAAACCCGTCCCTTTTTAATTTTGGGGAGTTTCCCGGCCCTTTTCCCCTATTCCTAGTCCGGGAAAAAAATTTACCCCGGACTTTTTTTCCCCCGCGATTCTGTTTTTGGCCCCTTTTTTTTAAAACAAACCTCTATTTTCAAACCGTGTTTTTTTATTTTAAAAAAAAAAATTTTTTAAAATTAATTTTTAAAGAAAAAATTTTTTGGGGAAACGGAAAATTAATAAATTTTTCTGGGAAAAATGAAAAAAAAATTCAAAAAGGAAA
>JAODUO010004537.1:0-11269 GCA_025642075.2 Ridgeia piscesae
TCATTGTATCACCTGTGTAAAGCACCAGTGTTGTCTTGTGTGTCTGTCTGTCTGTCTGTCTGTTGTGTGTGTGTTTTTGTATATATATATATATATATATATATATATATATATATATATATATATATATATATATATATATATATATATATCACACACACACAACAGAGTTTGCTTGGATACCGTATGACCCTCCCTTGTGCAAAATCGTTAGCATACTTTTCATTTAAAGTTCAATTTGTTATAATAATACATGGTGTGGTGTGGAAATGGGTGCGTTTGTCACACCACGTCTTCTGTTGCCAATATCAGAATATTTATAGTTATCTCCGGATATGTCGTTTGTGGAAGTTGCAAAGATGGCATTCTTTCTGAGGGTTGTTTCATGTGGAAAGGGAGTGTCATGTAGAAGTGGGTTGAGTGACAGATACAAACATCAGCACCACCCTTTCGTCTGTCACATACTGGAGTATGCCTCCACCGTATGGGACTCATACATGCAACGTAACATCGACAAGTTCAATGCAGACCAAACAAATCTGCTCGGTTCATTGCCAAGTTGCCAACCAATACCAGAAACATCCAACTTGTCCTAATTATAAACTGACTCCACTGGCCTTGTCTACAGCAAGGCAGGAATGTAGCAAGGCTAAGCATACTCCACATGATTCTCAGACGCCAAGCCGTAGTCGACTGCTTCAAGCTTCTTCCATCTGGAGTCAGACCATATTTGCATTTTCCATAGCCGACCATATTCCTTCATTTCCTACTAATCTTGGGGAGCTCTGTTATTGACAATTTCACGGCATATTTACCCTCCATAGACAGAAGTTCTGTGAAAAATTCGTGAACTTCTCATTCCTGAGGCTCCCACAAACCTCTTTCGAACCTTACTTTCCATTTCTGCTTGAACCACCCATGGATTGCCCTTGATTACATCACCAAGCAAAATGACAACTGTATTAATGCGCAGAAATGTGCCGACTGACAGGTGTCAGATAATTTGACAGTTCTGATGCCACGCTGCACAAAAACATCATTTCTACTTACTCCACACTACATATGTGCTCACAGAAATTCAGACAACCTGCATAATGCTGATTTTATAGGGTACTCTTTGTTCGGGTAATGGCGGACGAGCACCTTATTGTGGTCTTACATTAAATAGATTGGCCGAAAAGGTCAAAAGTTCACAAAAGTTTGTAATACATCAAGAATGACATATAGCTAGATTAACTGTCTAGGGAAATTGACACCATCTCAATAATAATTATAATATGCGTCATCAAACGTTGCACCCCTCCAAGATAAACAGCACCGGGTGCTGGTTGAAACACATTTATTCAGAAACTGATAACATATAAGACGTTCGCCTGAAACAAATGGCATTGTACACAACAAACAGTCCACCACAGTCTCTTACCGATCTGACAGTACCATAGAGAGAATATTGAAGATATATAATATTGTTTGACAATTTGTTTTACAAAATGTAAATTTCCCCATAAAAATACAAAAATAACAACTTCTTGGTATAACCAAAAGTAAATTTATGTTTGTTGTGTGTTGCCTGACAATGTGAATCCAAAATAGTTCTAGCCTTCCACCCCTACCAGTTGGTGGGCTGGCCCAGTGCGGGGCATCTTGGGAAAAGTCCACCATTCTTCCCCAGTTCTTTTCCGAATCGAACAAAGTGAGTCGTGTTTATTTAGTATCGTATATTCTGCTGTTTTATTCGATATTAAGTTGTCTGTTTATGAGACAGTGTGTTGCACGACTTTGTTCCATGTCATCTATTACTGTTGTGTACGTTTATTGATCTTTCCTTTTTCGGATTTGAACTTATTCCCGGTTTTTACTTGTGACCTTATTCCATATTCGTGACGGGACGTTTTCTTTGTGCGTAAATTACGCCCATTTGCTTAAATGGCATCACCGATGTATCGGCTTGCCGGCGGTACTGCCTCACCATCGGATCAGACTCGTGTCGTACTGATTGGTGACAGTTTCGCCTCCCGTTTCGACAGATATTGTCGCGCACATGGTCTTGTCAATGGCGGACTTGACCCAGTTCGCTTTTCTTTGTCTGTTGTGTCCCGCGGGGGGGCCATCTCGGCTTAGTCAACGACGCTGCCCCGCGGATTTCCGAGGCCCACGCCACTAAGGCTATCCTTACCCTCGGTGGTAATGATCTCAATCGACCCAGCTGTGAACCACTGCAGCTGGCTATAGATCTTCTAAACATCGCTCGACATTTCGTCCGCGTCGACGGGTTTACTAAAGTGGCCATTTGTCAACTTTGCTATCGTTACCCCCCTTCCGGCTATCGCACACACACCGTCGCTGCACTGAAACACTCTCTCCGCCCGGTTATAATGTTTTGGTCGATGTGGTTAATGCGGAATTGCGCCGTTTAATATCGTTTTTCCCCGCTATTCATTTCTGGAAGCACCGCGGCATGCTGTTAGATTACAAATCCCTTGTCTGCAACGATGGAGTCCATGTCAGCCCAACCGGGGACCGGCTGTACTTCAGGTCTATCCGTGGGGCGGCGCTGTTCCTCAGTTAGGCGTGACAAAATGTTCTGTGTTCCAACCAACGATAATTCATGCTTGTTCTATATACTAACTAAGTCTTTTGCATGGATGCTGTTTTTTTCACGGTTCTTGTGTTTCACAACATATAAATTAACATTAAAATTAAAATTTTCAAAAAATAAACCGAAAAAACAAAATAAAAACACATACACCATCTGTGTTTTTCCTACTACTGTCATGTGACCTGTACGTTATTTACTACATTTCCACCTCCATTTTATGATATTACGCTTCCTTTATAAGCCACTTCCGGGTCGGAGTTACGTTTCCGAGTTATAACCTCATGCTTGCGAGGTACTGGATCTGGCTTAATGTCACTCAAACTCTGGTTCGATCCTACATAATCGAGTTATAACCCCATGATTGCGGGGTACCGGAGTTTGACTGACCGTTTTTAAACAGGTTCTGGTTCGATTTTTCAATTGTCGATTGTCAGCCTCCAGTTGTCGAGGTACCAGAGCTTGTTTATATCTACTGGGATCATTCTATGATTCCCTTTTTTCAGGACCGCTTGTTGCCTGTTCCCTGATATTCCTCCATCTGTGTACACCAAGTTCTGGTTCGATATATATTTTCGAGTTACAACCCTGTGATTGAGGGGTACCAGAATTTGTGTTGCTATTTAAACAGGTTCTGGTTCGAATATAATTGTCGATTGCCAGCCTCCAGTTGTCGAGGTACCAGAACTTGTTTATATTATGGGTTCTTCCTATGATACCCTTTCTGTACCGCATGTTTCATCTTTATGTCAACCTGCCTTGGTTCAATGTGTGTGGATAACATTGTGTGTTACCGATTGAGTTGGGTTTATGTGACATGTTTCTTGACAGCACTACATTACTACGACATCACTTGTCAGTGTGTTTTGGTTCACTCTCCGTTGACCTAGCTTTATGTCACAGGTTGTTGACTGCGACAAATTACTCCGACTTCAATACTTCGCTTGTCAGTGTGTTTTGTTTCCATCACAGTTGACCTGGATTTAGGACATGTTTTTTGACAGCAAAAATTACCTACAACTTCAATTGTCAGTGCGTCTTGGTTCAATCACAGATGCATTTGTACTGGTTTTGCTGAATACTTTCCGGTGTTTCGTTGGATTTTTCACAGATGCCACCACAAAAACGCCGTGTCCACGCGACAAGAACGCAGACGGGAAATCTTCGAAAACGAGCGCCAGCTGCTGCCGGGACGCCAGCTGCCGAACTAGTATGACACCGCTGAGACTGCAATTTTACTGGAGGGTTTTTCCACAGGTTTCCCAATTCACTATGATGGTCCCCAGGGCATGCGTCATTCGAGTAACCACCAATCAGCACTGCAGGCAGCAACAATAGTTGAGCAAAAACTCCGCCATGAAATTCGTTTAGGTCGTGTTGCTGGTCCATTTCAGGAAATACCCTTCCCCAATTTCCAAAGTTCTCCTCTTGGATTAGTTCCAAAGCATGATCCTGGTAAATTCCGGCTTATTCACGATCTGTCATTTCCAAAAGGTGATTCCATTAATTTTTATACATCAAAGGAATTTACAACTGTCCAATATGAATCATTAGACAGGGTGGTGGAGCTAGTCATGTCATGCGGTCCTCGTTGTTTAATTGCTAAGGCCGATATACAAGAGGCGTTTCGACTCATTCCAATTAGACCGCAAGATTACCCATTACTGGGGTTCACTTGGCAAGGAATGTTCTACCATGACAAAGTGCTCCCTATGGGTTCAGCAGTTAGTTGCCAGACATTCGAACATTTCAGTCGTGCCCTGCAATGGATCCTGCAGTCACATTTCAATGTTGTCAACGTCACTCATTTGCTCAACGATTTCATCTTTGTTGGTTCATATAATGAGCCCACTTGTCTCAATTCCTTGCTTTCTTTCGAGAATCTTGCTCAAGAGATGTGCATCCCATTAAATGAGACCAAGAGATGTCTTCCTGCCACATGCCAAATTGTTTACGGTATTGAGATTGACACTAATGCCATGCAACTTCGTTTACCTCAGGAAAAACTAGCGAAGGCTCTGTCTTTAGTGAACCGCATGGCAAAGTGCCGCAAAGTTATTTTGCGAGATCTGTTATCACTAATTGGTCTGCTCTCATTTGCATGCCTGGTTGTCTCTGCTGGTAGAAGTTTTTTACGCCGTTTACTTAATCTCACTGTCGGTGTAACTCGCCTGCACCACTATGTTACACTGAATTCTGAAGCACATGCTGACTTGTATGCGTGGAAAATCTTTCTTCACTCTTTCAATGGGAAGAGTATGTTCCTGCAGCAAAAGTTTCTCTCGTCTCAAACAATTAAATTGTATACAGACGCGTCCAGCGAGTTAGGCTTTGCTGTTGTGTTTGGAAAGAAGTGGGTCGCTGGTTCATGGCACAAACACTTCACCTCAGCTGATATCACCCTTCTGGAGTTATATCCGTTAGTCCTGGCCACAGAGATGTTTGGGAAGTATTTTGCCAACCACTGCATTCTCTTTATGACTGACAATATTGGTGTGGTCGATATTATTAATAAGACTACATCAACAAATCGACCTATTATGAAACTCGTCAGACAGTTAGTGCTGGCATGTTTGAAATACAACATTCTCTTCCGATCTTGCCACATTCCTGGCTATCAGAATGTCATTGCTGATCATCTTTCTCGATTGCAGATCGACAAAGCCAGACTAGTGGCTCCGTGGCTAGATGTCGCTCCGGCCAGGATTCCAGATTCCTTGAGACCAGCAGTGTTGCTCAGTTAGAGCATGATTTAGTCAGAGCTTCTCTCGCACCTACAACTCGTGCATCATATAGACGCAGTGTGAATATGTTACGTCAATATTTATCATCTGTCTCTCCTGGCGTTAGATTTTTTCCTGTGTCTCGTACTCATCTTGCAGGATTCATTACACATCTGCAGATAACTTCGAAAACTTTTAGTAGGTGTACACAAGACGTCTCGTACAATGGATTTGAGACAGCCTATTGATCTAAAATTGCTAGGTCTCCTAGTCCGTGCTGCAAAATATGTCATCCCTGACAGATTTTTGCAGCTATGCATAGCTGCTATGTTCATGTTAGCTTTTCATGGCTTTTTAAGAATTGGAGAAATAACGGTGCGACCTGGAGTGGTGGCTGAACATGTAATCAAACGAAGTGATCTTGTTATTGTGCCAGCTCGTGACGGTGTTAAGTCCTCCTTGCAATTAACAATTCGCCATGCAAAACACCAACACGTTGGCAGGCCCATTGTTCTCGAAATCAATTCACAGTCACACAACTGTCCTGTTGTACACATATGTCGCTATTTACATACCCGTGGCTCCTCACCAGGACCACTTTTTGTTTTCCCAGACAAAACACCCATTTCGCGAACATATTTTTCATCTCAACTATCAGCATGTCTTTCTCATGCGGGTTACGACCCCAGCCTTTACAAATGTCATTCATTTAGAATATGTGCTGCCACTACTGCAGCAACGCGGGGGTACACAGATGTGCAGATCCAATCTATGGGCAGGTGGAGATCTGCTGCTTTCCGGCGTTATATCCGAATCCCTATGATGACGCTCTAACTATGTTATGATATATCCTGCACCCTCGTTCATAATTTCCCAATACTTGTAGTTACTTGCACCAGTCTGTCGAGCTTGGCCGGGTCTGAGAGGCGGGCTGGTGTACTTATATATCCTGCTTTCCATGTTGCCTCCTTAACCTGGTGCTGCTGCTGCTTGTCCCACTTATGGGTTGGTTACCTTTTTAGTTTCACATTCTGTTTATTGCATACAATGTACTTGCAGCATTTTAGATTCACAGTTAATGTGTTATTGGTTAGTTTTGCCAGTCTGTTCAGCTTAGCCGGGTCTAAGATGCAGATGCTTTATCATATCGATTAAACTATTAATTTCCTTGCACCAGTCTCCTTAGCTTGGCCGGGTCTGAGACGGGGCTGGTGCCTTATTCTATGGTCTACTGTTACCTATGCCCACACCTGTATGGGTTATCTTTTTGCTTAAATTTGGTTGGCATTATTTACACATATGAGTTGGCACTTAAATAAGGTTTTGGGTTGGTAATTATAGCTGTTAGCCTGATTATGTGCAGTGGCCTTGGGTGGGGGTGACACTCCTCATTATGACCAGTGTCTGTGGCTGGTAGCCCCTCACCTTTGATGTTGTATATTAACAGCTTGTGTGTATATATATATGTCTGAATGTTAACTTTGCGTATACAATTACTTGTATACATGCATTTCCATGGTATATCTGTTTATACCAACTGGCAATAAATTATGCCCATTACCAACCTTATCTATATGAATTCATTGTCCTTTATTCAACATCAAACGAGCTGCGGCCACATTTCTTATTTCTAGTTAATTTGCGCACAATACACAACAGAAAACATAAATAACAACTTCTTGGTATAACCAAAAGTAAATTTATGTTTGTTGTGTGTTGCCTGACAATGTGAATCCAAAATAGTTCTAGCCTTCCACCCCTACCAGTTGGTGGG
The DNA here is from genome assembly GCA_025642075.2 of Ridgeia piscesae. NCBI lineage: Eukaryota > Metazoa > Annelida > Polychaeta > Sabellida > Siboglinidae > Ridgeia > Ridgeia piscesae. The sequence goes on from JAODUO010004537.1 coordinate 7,094, forward strand.
CTGGCCCAGTGCGGGGCATCTTGGGAAAAGTCCACCATTCTTCCCCAGTTCTTTTCCGAATCGAACAAAGTGAGTCGTGTTTATTTAGTATCGTATATTCTGCTGTTTTATTCGATATTAAGTTGTCTGTTTATGAGACACCACCTCCTCCTCTCCTCCACCTCACATTTGTGAGGTTTTTTTTGCAGTGTGTTACTTGCAATTTATTTGTCATCCAGACATATTCCTTGTATTTCTTAATAAGCTGTTGACTCTATACTGAATATTTGTGTATTATCAGCTTGATGCTTTGTATATATTTGACTGCTTGTATATGTGTTGGCTGGTAGCCCCTCACCTTTGATGTTGTATATTAACAGCTTGATGCATTGTGTGTATATATATATGTCTGAATGTTAACTTTGCGTATACAATTACTTGTATACATGCATTTCCATGGTATATCTGTTTATACCAACTGGCAATAAATTATGCCCATTACCAACCTTATCTATATGAATTCATTGTCCTTTATTCAACATCAAACGAGCTGCGGCCACATTTCTTATTTCTAGTTAATTTGCGCACAATACACAACAGAAAACATAAATCATATTTTTAAACCGCATTTTGTCGGACACACAAAGTGCTAAATTTCACGAATTTCTGTATAACGTAATGCTCACAAACTTTGCTCAATTGTATGATGCAATTATGAACTGTGCTTCATATATATAAGTCCCCAGGAGGGCTCAACGTCATAGGCCAGTTTCTCGTAAATTTTCGCAACATTGAAAGGCCAGGCAGCGTCTTTCGATGGTAATTTAAATTAAATTATACGTACAGCGCTTAAATGTGGGACATGTATTCAGGAATATACACGTTACAAGACGGAAGCGTATTCGTGATACACAGTAGAACGTATCTCTTGTGTAAAACAAATGATCACCGTACTCCCTTGCAATAAGCCGCACTTTACACGGGCGCAGCCCATTAGTTTAGACAGAGACACCTCAATAACCACCACACGTCATTTATTTTGTCACAACTTATTTCGCTGGTGTGCATACACTATTGAAAACATCAGAAACTGTTGGTAGCATGGTTAATTTCAGAACAAAAATGTTGAACAGTGACATCATAGACGCGTGGCAAATGTTGAATAGACAGTTGCGGCACTCTCTGCCGCAACTTGATCGCTGTGAACGCATTCAGTATAGTAATAATTGTGTTACTAAAACATATCCAGATTGTTTTAAGTGAATTAAAAAGCATTTAAAATTTTGACAATTCGGATAGAACATGCAAAATACCAGTGATCAGACTATAGATCAATTTTGTATATGATTAGTTTAAGCTAACATGCCCTATGCAAATATCTGTATAATTCGGTTATATTACACTTGAAAAGTGGACGACTGTCGACAGGGATGGTATGTTAGTTCTTGTAGACAATTTCAACATACTGACACTGATGTTAGGTGACCAATTTTAGTTTGTATGTGCATCAGTGAACCTACTCGGATTACGGCAGTCGGTGCATACTTGGAGAAAACGCGCTGATTTCTTATTCTCAATCACATCTGGGTTATATTTAAATATATTTTCAATTGTGTTCGGTGTTTTAACAAACAAGATTTAACAAGATTTAACAAGATTGCCACCTAGAGATTCAACTCTAGATGGCAGGTGGGGCTAGGAAGCCATTTGGCTTATCGAGAGTCCAACCTATCTATCTAAGTATACCCCGCCCTTCTTAGGTATATGTCGATTTTATTTTTAAATATATTAACACTGCTAGCACCTACACAATCAGCTGATAATCTGTTCCATTCGTTTATTGTTCTTTGTGAAAATGAAAATTTTCTAATATCTAGTCTACACTGCTTCTTTGCTAATGTAACTCCATGTCCTCTAGTCCTTCTCTCTTCCTTGACTGTGAAAAAAATATTTCTGTCGATATTTTCATATCCATTCAATATTTTAAACACCTCAATCTGATCTCCTCTCAATCTTCTGGTTTCTAGTGTTGTTAAGCCACATTCTTTTAGACGCATTTCATAACTAATATTCCTGAGTTTTGGTATCATTTTGGTTGCTCTCCTTTGTACTCTTTCTAGCATATCAATATCCTTCTTGCGATATGGCCTCAATGCTTGTATACAATATTCTAAGTGAGGCCTAACTATTGTTTTATACAGCGGTATTATTAGTTCTTTTTCTTTGTACACTATATTTCGCCTAATTAATCCAAGAATTTGGTTTCCCTTCGCTGCTGCAATTCCACACTGCTCTGATACCTTCATGTCAGCACTAATAGTTAACCCTAAGTCCTTTTCCTTTAAGGTAGTATTTAGTACAGTATCACCCATTGTATATTGTGCATCTTCATTCCCATGTCCTGTGTGAAGGCACTTACACTTTCCAAAATTAAACAGCATTTGCCACTTCTCAGACCATTCTATCAACTTATTAAGATCATCTTGTAAATGCTGTCTATCTGCATCACTTTTAATTTTCCTAAACACTTTTGTGTCGTCCGCAAACTTCAACACCTTGCTTGTTATGTCATCATCCAAATCATTGATATATATTAAGAATAAAATAGGTCCCAGTACTGATCCCTGCGGTACTCCACTCAAAACTGCTTTCCAGTTTGAAACCTCCCCATCAACTACTACTCTTTGTCTTCTACCAATAAGCCATTTTTCTATCCAGTTGATCATTCCATTTCCTATGCCATGTGCCTTTAGTTTAAGTAGTAGTCTTTGGTGTGGCACTTTGTCAAAGGCTTTTTTAAAATCTAAGTAGATTATATCTACTGGTGATCCCTCATCTAGCCACTTTGTGACATCTTCCAAAAAACATAACATATTTGTTAAGCATGACCCTCGTTAGGGTATATATGTCGCTATAATAAGCAGGTGACAGATAGTTCATTTTTAGACGAGCGCGGATAATCCGCTTCATACGGCGAGCAACAATTGACTATAATAGAGGCTGCGTTTAGGGGGTGGGGTGTTGTAAGATGTTCTTTTCTCGCCCCTTGATACTTATTGTGTGTTCTAAATATGACACAAGCAAGAGACACATAATTCGGATCAATAAATAGGAAGAAAACTCTTGTTCATTTTAATATTTGTTGTAAGAGACACGCATTTGTAGATGTCGCATACAAAGTATAATTAATGTAATGGCAGCTAAACTCGTCGTTAATTTGGCGCATTTTTCATATACGAAACAAAATAGTTACGCTCTTGAATAGGGACATTTGAATCACAAACTCGTGCTGTCTTCATTATAGTATATTATGCATAGAGCGTGTGTGAAATGCATCGTATAACTTCCACACAAGCAATATTGTCAAAGTATTTTCCTTGCACATCACACGGTAACTATAGCTTACTACTTACTTTTAGTAACTCTTAGATGCAGCATTATAAGTAAATAATGACTCCATTGTATTCCAGTCAATAGGAACTTCAAATGCAGCAAAAACAACCTCACACATCGTTCAAACCACGTTTTCGTGCTTCTTATGTCAAAACGGAAGTTTTTTCATTAGGGGTCAGACCACATTTACAATTTCCATAGGCGACCATTATAACATTTCCTTCATTACCTACTAATCTTGGGGAGCTCTGTTATTGACGATTTCACAGCATATTTACCCTCCATAGACAAGTTCTGTGAACAATTCGTGAACTTCTCATACCTCAGGCTCCCAAAAACCTTTTTCAAACCTTACACCCCTCCATTTCTGCTTGAACCACCCAAGCAAAATGACAACTGGATTAATACGCAGAAATGCACCGACTGACAGCTGTCATAATTTGACAGCTCTGATGCCACGCTGCACAAAAAAATCTGTTCTACACACTCCACACTACATATGTGCTCACAGAAATTCAGACAACCTGCAAAATGCTGATTTTATAGGGTATTCTTTGGTCGGGTAATGGCGGACGAGCACCTTATTGTGGTCTTACATCATCTCCAAGTACCAGACAAAGAAGAGGACGCACACAGCAGCTCCGCCAGATACAGTGCAGAACCAAATACAGACTTCATTCCTTCCTCCTGAAAACCGATAAAGACTGGAATGAACTGACTGACACAGCTGTGGCTGCCTGAACCACTAACACATGCAATGCAAGGATGCCACAAATCTAGAACCTCTATACTTAAATTGGTTGG
>JAODUO010004539.1:0-11911 GCA_025642075.2 Ridgeia piscesae
GTTCTGTTTGTCATTTCTGTCACCTTGCGTAAGTATTATGGACTGACTTGTGCGTACGTGCGCATATGTTTATATCTGCGTGTGTGAAGATTGCGGCATGTTGCGCCATTTCGCCGTGTCGAAGGAAATAAGACTTTTTAGTAGATGCAGTTATTCGCCAGCTGACAGGTAATACCAGGCTTGTTTGCTACTTCCGGTTTTCAGAAGAAGTCAGCCATGACTATCTGCACAAATAATAATAATAAGACATCTACTCCCTTTTTAAATTTTTTAAAAAAAAAACCGAACAAGGAAAATGTGTTAATAATGAATCCCATGACAATTGGGGAATTAATTTAAAACTACATAATAAAAAACCTTAAACACATAATGTCCATAAAAATTATTTGACTAAAAAAAATTTGAAATTACGTATATATATATATATATATATATATATAAAACCATTTTGTAATTTAAATTCCACAACTTTAAATACAATAATACTATATATATATATATATATATATATATATATATATATATATATATATATATATATATAAACATATGGTATCTTCTCTTATTTGCCCTATTCATCTCTAGGTATCCCTTTTATTATTAAATTATATATTTTTATACCCAATTATAAATAATTATTATAAATTAAAATGTTTTCAAAATAAAAATAATGTTTATACAAAAAAAAACAGTCATTACTATGCATACTCTATTTCAATAAAGGTGGGGACATTTCACAATTATGAGTTAATATTGCCAATCAAGCTAAAATAGCATAATAGGCACACCTCCAAGTATGAGTTTATAGTAATTTGTTTGAGACTGTGCCTTGTATTTAGCGATAGATGTAGTACATTAGATACATGCAACAGTACGGTAAGTAGTTTATAAGACAATCCCTGTTTTTATTTATGTTCTTAAATGAATATTATTGTTCTGTCTGGTGAATATAATTATTTTTATTTTGGATATTGCCTTTTCAGTATTTTGTCCTATTGCTAAAACCCTTAATTTATAATAGGTCTTCTATTTTAAGAATACAGTATGTTTTAAAGATGGAAATTGTGAGCGCTATAAAGTTGCTTTTGTCGATCAAACGAAGGGGCTTAAAAGGGGTTTTTAAATTAAAAGGTTCTTACCAACAAGTAAAAAACCCCATTTGGGTTTTTAAAAGGAAAAATTTTTTAAATTTTTTTCCCTCAAAATTATTTTAAAAATTTTTGGGGTTTTCCTTTCCCCTTTTTTTAAAAAAATTTTCAAAAAAATCCTTACCAGCATATTTTAAAGTAATTTTAATTTTAATTTTATGAAAGAAATAATTTTCCCATTGATTTTAGTTTTTAAATTAAAAGATTTGTTTTTTGGAAAGTGAAAGTGTTTGGGCACTTAATTTTGCAACCCCCTATTTAATATTTTTTGGGGTTTTTTTGCACTTTTTTTAAAAAAATTTTGGAAAAATTTTGTAACAGTTAAATTTTCTAGCTTTTATTGTATCTGCTAACTTGGGAACAATGTTAGCAACATGATTGTTAAATGCATTGGATATTTGTATTGGGTCATTGCACATTTGATTCTCGATTTGGAATGATGATGGTAACTTTTACTTGGTAGGAACATGTTTGCTTTATGTTACTTTTAGATTATGTATATTCATTGTCCCAGTATTGAGAATTGGCGTTACATATTAACCTGTTCAATATGTTTCTGTACTGTTTGTATTGTTGGTCAATATTATTCAAATCTGGGGTCGCTTTAAATCAGATGCGTTTTTACTCAAATCAACCCGGGTACGTATGGATTTTAGTATGGATGGTGGAATGTTGTAATGTTTGTATTTATTTATTTAATATTTGGACGTTCACCTTTTACCAAGTGATACCAATTTGTTGTAAATAGTGCGTGATTAAAGTTGCCAATATTTGACTTGTCCAAATTTCTTGTTTTATCAGCTCTCTGTTCATCTGAATTGTTATCGTTGAATACAAAATTACAGTAATGGTATGAAATGTCAGTTATAATTGATCCGGCAATATAAGTAGTTTTAGGGTTATTCCCAAGGAAATTATGGTAGCGGGGAGGGGGTTTCAAAAAATTTAGACTTGGGACAAGTTTTTTTTTGTTTTTGGGGATGGTTTTAAAATGCTTAAACTGGGTTTCAGGTGCGTTAAAACCAATAGGCCGCCGACCCCCTTATTGAAAATAATTTTTTCTTTTTTTCAGGGGGAAACAACGTTACCACACCTTAAAAGTTTATTTTTTGGGGGAGGAATTCCCTTTCGAAGTAATTCATCTTCTTTAGGGCTTTTGGGGAACCGTGTTTTAATGGTCATTTCCCAAAACGACCTAATTTGAAGGATATTTCAATATTTTAATATTTTAGGAAATGTTTTAACTTTTTAAAATTTTTTTTGTAAAAATTCCCGGGTTAAATTAAAAATAATTAATTTAATCAGTTTTTTTCTCCCAACTTGGCCTTACAACTTTTGTTTTCTTTTTCAAATTTTTGCAACCCCCTTTCCCTGAATCCGTTTCACGGGGTCCCCGGTTTCCCATCCCTGGCCCCCACGGGGAGAAAGGGAAAAACCCTTTTAATTTTTATAGGGGTTCCATTTTCCTTTTCCCCATTTTACTGGGTTTTGGGAAACTGGAAATCGGGGTTCTTCCCGGGTTTTGGCCGGCTTTGGTTGGAAATAAGGGATTTTTTGGAAACCCCGGGACGTGGGGTTTTTTTTCCTTTTATCATTTACCAACTCTTCACCCCTTATATAAAAATGAATTTTTCCTACTTTTTGAGGTGTGGGGCAACCTAAGGTTGGGGAATTTTGGGGCCCGAGGCGACCCAAAAAAGGCCCTGGATTAACGCAACCTTTTTCCCCCCAAAGGGGGGAAAAAGTTTTCAAAAAACCCAAAAATGTGGGCACTTTCAGGCAAAACGAGGACCGTTAAATCCCATAAATTCAAAAAAAGGTACTTGTATTTTTTCGCCTAAATTTCCGTTTTCCCCATTCCGGAAAAACCAGGAAGAGGTTGAGGGAAAAAACCCCAACTAGGGGGTCACACTAAGGCCTACGTCAGGACGGTAGATAGTGACGTAGTTGTTTTGACCATCAACATCTTCCATGAGCTAGGTCTCTCCGAACTGTGGGTCGGATTCGGAACAGGGAAATCATACAAAGATATTCCAATCCACCACATCTCGCAATTGCTGGGACCTCAACGTTGCAAAGTGCTACCCCTCGTCCATGCCATCACAGGGTGCGGCGTAATATCAGCGATGTTTGGAATCGGTAAGAAAACTGCATGGAATGCATGGATAGCGTATCCCGAGGTCACCGACACACTGATCGCCATCACCCAGAATCCGAACAGCTTCACACTTGACTCGCTTCACATGCGACACCTCGAGCGCTGGACTCATGTATAGTAAGAATCGCAATGAAGAGTTGGTAAATGATGCAAGGAAGCTCATGTTCTCTCACAGCTTAAAGTCCCTGGACTCCATCCCGCCAACCAAGAATGCCTTATTTCAGCATATCAAGCGTGCCATGGTAGTCGCAGCCTTTATCTGGAAGCAATCCCTCTCCAAGACTCCAGATATCCCAAAACCCAGTGAATGGGGCTGGGAATGGAACACCAGGACAAAAGAGTGGGTACCACCTTGGGGAGATCTGTCGGACGTCAGCCAGGCATGCTCGCTGCTCCTCCACTGTGGCTGTAGTGTTGGCTGAAATAAACTGAACTGCCACCGAGCTGGACTCCGATGTAGCAGTCTGTGCAAGTGCGAAGGAGGTTGCACAAATAATGACAAAGAAGGCTGAGTTGATCAGGGCAATGATGTGCGCCGAGTGCTATGGTGCAGACATTAAGCTGATTAAATTAATTATATTTACTTATTACATCCCAGGACTTTTGGTACAAATATATTTTAAACAAGAAAAGTAAAACATTGCTGCCGTAAACATATGTGTACAGCCAGGCATGATATTCACATATGGCTTAGCTTCCAAATTAGGTCTGATTTGGCTAAAAGTGACCATTAAAACACGGTTCACTTTCTAAATGACCTGAAAACAAGATAATTACTTCAGAAATGGATTCCTCGCCCAAATAAACATACAAATTGTGGTATTACACGTTGATGTAGTGCTGATAGAACCAAAGATAAGCCATTATCTATTTCAGATCAGGGACTTCGGCGGCCATATTGCAGTTTGCGCATACCGGCCACCAAAGGGCTACCCCAACTTGTATGCGGTGGTTTTTGAAAACCTTATGCCCATACCTAATACCATGCCAAATTGCAAAAACTTGTCACCAAGTGCTCAATTTCTCTGAAATCCCTCCCCGCTACCATAACTTCCTTAAGTATAACCCTAAAACTACTTATATTGCCGGATCAATTATAACTGACATTTCATACCATTACTGTAATTTTGTATTCAACGATAACAATTCAGATGAACAGAGAGCTGATAAAACAAGAAATTTGGACAAGTCAAATATTGGCAACTTTAATCACGCACTATTTACAACAAATTGGTATCACTTGGTAAAAGGTGAACGTCCAAATATTAAATAAATAAATAAATACAAACATTACAACATTCCACCATCCATACTAAAATCCATACGTACCCGGGTTGATTTGAGTAAAAACGCATCTGATTTAAAGCGACCCCAGATTTGAATAATATTGACCAACAATACAAACAGTACAGAAACATATTGAACAGGTTAATATGTAACGCCAATTCTCAATACTGGGACAATGAATATACATAATCTAAAAGTAACATAAAGCAAACATGTTCCTACCAAGTAAAAGTTACCATCATCATTCCAAATCGAGAATCAAATGTGCAATGACCCAATACAAATATCCAATGCATTTAACAATCATGTTGCTAACATTGTTCCCAAGTTAGCAGATACAATAAAAGCTAGAAATAGTTATACTGATTACAGAATAATGTGCGAAATAGTCTTGTTGTGGAAGAAACTAATTGTGCAGAAATAATTAACATCATGCAAAATATTAAATAGTGCTAATGCTATTAAATAAGTGCCAACACACTTTCACTTAATACAGGCAAAACTAAATGCATTATATTTCAAAACACTCCAAATCAGTCATGTGGAAATTATTCTACATGTCGATAAAATATAAAATGCTGATTACTTTAAATATGTCTAGGTATATGGATGGATAGAAACATTAATTTGAAGACAAAATGCAAGAAAACTGCCCAATTATTAGCAATAATTAATAAAAATCAAGCTACTGCTACAAACCAACACATTAAAACAAATATATAATGCCTTAATTCAACCCCAGTTATCATGTGGACTACTTGCTTGGTACAGTAACCATGGCAATTTAACTAACATAAACCGACTATTTAAGTAAAACCGCGGCTCGTTTGATCGACAAAAGCAACTTTATAGCGCTCACAATTTCCATCTTTAAAACATACTGTATTCTTAAAATAGAAGACCTATTATAAATTAAGGGTATTAGCAATATGACAAAATACTGAAAAGGCAATATCCAAAATAAAAATAATTATATTCACCAGACAGAACAATAATATTCATTTAAGAACATAAATAAAAACAGGGATTGTCTTATAAACTACTTACCGTACTGTTGCATGTATCTAATGTACTACATCTATCGCTAAATACAAGGCACAGTCTCAAACAAATTACTATAAACTCATACTTGGAGGTGTGCCTATTATGCTATTTTAGCTTGATTGGCAATATTAACTCATAATTGTGAAATGTCCCCACCTTTATTGAAATAGAGTATGCATAGTAATGACTGTTTTTATTGTATAAGCATTATTTTGTCACTTTAATGAAACATACGTACTGTTATAATAATTATTTATAATATGGAAAATATATATATATATATATATATATATATAAAGGCATACCTAGAGATGAATAGGGCAAATAAGAGAAGATACCATATGTTTTATATATATATATATATATATATATATATATATATATATATATATATATATATATACGTATGTATGTGTATGTAAGGGACGGCAACTTTTTAAAATTAAAAAATAACATATGGGGTTTTATATATATATATATATATATATATATACGTATAAATATTTTAAAATTTTTTTATTAGTCAAATAATTATTATGGACATTATGTGTTACTACAGGTATATATTATTATGTAGTTTTAAAGGTCGTCCAGTTGCCTCAACTAGTTTACCTTTACTGGCATCCTGGCATTCATTATTAACACATTTTCCTTGTTCGTTGTATTTTATATGTCAATTCAAAAATTCAAATTGAAATAATCCGCAATACATGGCAGTAGATGTCTTATTATTATTATTTGTGCAGATAGTCATGGCTGACTTCTTCTGAAAACCGGAAGTAGCAAACAAGCCTGGTATTACCTGTCAGCTGGCGAATAACTGCATCTACTAAAAAGTCTTATTTCCTTCGACACGGCGAAATGGCGCAACATGCCGCAATCTTCACACACGCAGATATAAACATATGCGCACGTACGCACAAGTCAGTCCATAATACTTACGCAAGGTGACAGAAATGACAAACAGAACTAGTTCTGTCGTGTGCAGATGCATGACGATTGACATATGCACTATGCCGCCATATAAAAATGGTCGGCGAAGCACAATCAACATATCACGGTAAACGTAATATGACGTATTATTTTATGTAATAGATGACGTTTCTAAAACGGAGGTTTCCGTACCTTTTTCCGGAATTTACTAGCATAATATTTTTTTACAGAAATCTACTACTCTGTTGATATAGAATCAATGCCGTCTTGACGCATACAATATGATATTTACCATATCTAATTGTAAGGACTTTCATAGATGTAGCAAAACCTATTATTTCCATAGCTTATTTCATATCTAAAATTAAACTGTGATGTCAAAATGTTCGATGTGGTGATATCTTTTGTTATTTTTGACCGATACCAGCTATTTTAAAGGTAGCGCCCGTAAAACATAGTATTTTTGTATATTAAAACAGGTAATATAATGTTTATTTTACCCGTATATGAAGTTTTACTATAGCCGAAGCTTGATACTGATGTCAAATATAATCTTTGACAGTGCAGCTCTTGCATACATCTAATCATCGTCAAGCGTCTCGTGCTGAAACGTTTAACGACTGTGCAGCCGAGTTCATGGAACACGTCAGAAAACAGTTTGTTGGTTGTACTGATCGTGTTGACGTCGTTTTGATGTGTACAGACCCGACTGTACAAGGCATTTGTACGGAAATAAAAGTAAATTGGACATGCTAACATGTCGTGGGTAGCAAGAAGTTAGACATCAATATGTAGTTCCATTGACAAAGGACGAAATGGTTGCAGAACTGAAGAATGGAAAGGCACCAGTCCATGACCAGCTAAATGGAGAGTTTTTGAAATCAGACCGAGAACTAGCTGCCAGACGTCTTTTACCATAATAATAATTGACATTTGTCGGATTGGCGGCTTTTGTGGCACAGCTTTAGATTTCATGCGTGCATGTTTGTGTAATTTGTACAAATGCAGGTTCTGTATTATAAAACTCAGTTTGAAATTATGGTAAAATACAAATGTTCACCAACTTACGTCACCTAGCGACCAACCTCCAACCATTCGTCACAATATGGAAAGAAAAGATCATTCCCGTGGACTGGTGCAAAGGCGTTTTACTCGTCAGCCGACTTGACATGTCGGCTCATATATCGACTGTCTGTCGTGCTACTTACTCCAATTCATTTCGTAGTGCCATGTAACGAACAAGTTTAACAACTGCCGCGTGCAACAGTGTCGTCCATTTCCTCATCACATCACGGCTCGGCTACGGGAACGCTGTCATGTCACCGCCGACCGCCCCTTGAGATGATGTAGCTAAAACATATGCATTAAGATCCCCTAGTAGGTGGCATTCCTGCTGAATAACACTTGGTGAATTTTTAAAGACCTCCTCCAGATTCATAAAATATATTATCATGTCAACGGCGAAAACCACAAGTTCATTATGATAACTGTCTTCCGGTCTACTCGAAGCAATATTATGTCTAACACAAATACATTTACCTCCTTCAATGCGTTTTTGATCTCAACAGCATAACCAGGAACGCACACTTCATTTTCGTGCCAAATTGTCTAGCCATGATCTAATCTGATCACTGCGGTGTCCGCGGGTGTCGCGTCAGTCTCGTTGTTCTTACTCTTTTCTGATTGGTCTTCTGGTTTGGCAGGCTGTCGTCTCGGTTCTATATTGTTGTAGTGCTCCGTTGTCTGCCACCGTTAGGCCTGACGTACCGTAGCCACACGGTGTGACGACGTCACGCCTCGTTGGGCAAGTATGATCAGATTCGCGAATTCGTAACATGGACAGAATGTCACGGGTAATTAAGTGTCATGTGAATGTAAACAAATAATGTTTATATAGGTAGCGCCCAGTGTTTGTCTCAGCTCACCTGTATCGTCTATTCACTATTTGGCGAGAAGGACAATGCAGAATTCTAATTTCGCTGCCTCCCAAATGTCGCGAAATGCTTATTTCATTGCAGCCCTATCACCCCGGGGAGTTCATAAACTAACTTTATGTTTCTATCTGAAATAAATGTATTCGTATTTGTAATCTCTGTGCCAGATACGACTTTGGTATATGAAAGATAATTACAAAATGTGCTGATTATATCTACACACTCGATTGCTACCACGTAGACCCTTTCGATCAAGGGGAAAGGGTTTTTTCATAAAGGTGGTCCCCAAAAAAAATTTTTTTGAACTAATCTTTAAAAATTTCCCCAAATGATTCGCGGGAAAACAAATGGGATTTAAGCTTGTTTTTTTTAATATTAAGGGGGGGGCCCGGGGGGAAACAGGGTTCCCTAGGGGCCTGTTCGCATGGACATATTTGCACCCATTTTAAAATTTTCTTCAGGGTGAAATAAAGGATAAGACGCAACTCATTTGGCCAATGTCAAACGGCTACGACCTTTTCCCGTCCCGGGTGTCTTTTTTTTCCTATTTCGAATGGTTGGGGGGGGCAGGTGCGTTTGGTAAATTTGTATTTTCCTTTTCAAAAAAGTTTTTTTACGAACCCATTTTTACAAATTCACCTCCCCTGCAAAATTGACAAAAACCCCAATCGAAATGAAATTTTAGGGTAAAAGGTCTGGAATGTCTATGTTTAAAAATCCCAGTGTTTGGCTGCTCCCCTTTTCGTCTTTCACCATTTGCGGGCAATGAGAACTAATTTGTGTCCCAAATTTTGCAAACCCATTTTTGCAGCCCAAAACCCATTTTTAAAATCTTTATGGGTTTTTTCAAATAAAAACGATTGTAACTCGTCCCCCAAAAAAATTTTTTTTTGAAAGTTTCCCAAAAAAGGGTGATTATTTAAACTCAGCACCAGTAGACCCTTCGATAAGTAAGAAGTGTGAGGGTCATACACATTTAAGATATTTTTAATTAGACAAGTTTGCTAATAAAATTTATTTATCGGGTTTTAAAAAATTTTTATACCCGTTTTTAATTTTCATTATTTTTGTTTTAGGGCTATTTTAAAATTTTTTTCGGTTAAAAAAGGGTTTCTGATTTTTTAAAATTTTTAAATTTTTTTATTAATAATTGGAAAAAATTTTTAATTTATGGTGTCTTAAAATTTTTATATTAATATATATATATAATATTATTATATATATATAATTTTAAATATATTATGCTTACTTTTTGCTTTCAAAATAGGAAATTTTTGTTTTAAAACCCAAACAATTAATAATAATAACTCAATTACTTTAGCTATTTTAATTGGCTTCGCAACCAAATTATAGGGCCCAAATAAACAACCTCCTCGGGAAAAAGGGAAAAAAAAATTTTCATTTTGCAAAAATTGAAAAATTTGGGTTTTTCTTTCCGATTTGCCAATTTTAAATTGGAAGGGTCCATTTGCCAGGCGGTCAAAATTAAAATTTTAAAAGGAAGGGTTAATCGGAAAGGGGGGATACATTTGGGGATCCATTTTTTTTTGATTATGCGGATTTAATGGAATAATTAAAAATAAAACGAAAAAATTAAACCCTTTCCCCGGGAAAAAAATAGGGGGAAATTTAACAAATTTTTAAAAATATTTGGAAAGACAAAATTAAAAATTTTTGACAATAAAAGTTAAAAATTTAAAAAATATTAATTAAAAATTAAAAATATAAAAATTTAAAAAAAAAGAAAAAAATAAAAAACCCAAAAAAATTAAAATTTTAAACGAACTCAATCAACTCAATCAACTCAATCACTCAAAAGCTATTTTCAACATAGAAAGCAGTTCGTAAACAATACACAAATTACGTACGTACCCAAGTAAACAACCTCCTCGGAATAATATGGAAAATCAAAATAGACAGTTAACGCAAACGTAGAACAAATTTAGATTATTCTTTCCTGATTATTGCCAATACTCAGAATAATGAGATGGATCTACATAAACTGCAACAGGAACGGAATCAATTTAATTGAGCAGGTGTGAAGAGGAAGGTGTGGAATCAGTAGACGGATGGGATACATTGTTGGGAGGATCACATTTTTATGTAGACTTCCATGCGAGATGGCCTACATGGTAAATGAAAATGGGTAGCAATTTTCGTAGAACGTATTGGGTAGGAACAACCACACGTCTAGGTGCGTGCTGCTACACCAACGGGATTAAATGAAGCCTGGAGATCAGGGACAAATTGGTATATCAAATGCTATGCAAGAACTATGGTGTTTAGTGTATTGACGAGGAATGAGAAACATTATTCTGTCACAGTCAACTGTTATATCCGGAAAGGAACAACATATTACAGTTGACTGGGATGGAACAACAATAATAGACAAAGATTCCACCAGAAGCACAAGACACGCAAAGAAAGCCAGATGGATTATGAAGGTACACCATCGAATTAATTCCACACGTACGATGACGTCACGTGAATATATTACTAACGAAGTTTAAGTGCTCCATCTAGAAAAGTTTCTAGAATTATACGGAAAATATCATATTGGATACTTCTAAACGGCATTGATTCTATTACAATACAGTAATATTCCTGTTACAAATGTCTACGGTAGTTACTTCCGGCAAACCTCCAGTTTAGAAACGTCATAGATTACCTCAAATAATACGTCAGATTACGTTTACCGTCATGCGTCTACCTACGAAAGAACTAATTTTTGTTCTCCTTTCTATCACCTTGCGTAAGTATTGCGGACTGACGAGTGTATACGCGCGCATGTGTGTTTGTGTCTGCGCTTGTGATAGTCGTGTGATAAAGCGACATTTAACCGTAAAAGAAATTACGACGGCGATGACGACGTCACATATATACGTTATGACCGCATCCTGGAACGTTCACCTCAGTCAATGCCGCTGTCCATACCACATCAGTTAAATATATGTTACTTCTTACCTGTGTTTTTGGTTTGTAGCGAATTACGAATGTGTGAAAAAAACAACCGTTCACCTACTAGTAGGCAACGATTTTACTGGCTCAGTACAGTCGAAACAAGCGCTCAGTAGCACGTCTGTGTGGATGGAACATGTCACTGACAGACGCGGCGTAGTTATATACCGAGCAACCAAAGTTGTCAACGGTCCCCGAAAGGACCGCTATGTCTCTAAGGAATCTCCAGGAAAATCGACGATTTCTATTGCAGGGTACGTTTTTGTTTCGCTACTCCTGGCATGTAGACGTAGTAATTAGTGCTTGTATTTGACTTAAATGTATATGTCATACTTAACGATGACTCTCCTCACGGAAGTTACATCTGTCCAATTTGATTTATATATCCCATAATGTATGTATGTATATGTATATACAATTTTAACCCATATATGTATGTATATATATAT
>JAODUO010004540.1:0-11481 GCA_025642075.2 Ridgeia piscesae
TAAAAATTTTTAAAAAAAATTTTTCTTTTAAATTCATTTTGGCAGTTTTTTATTTTTTTTAAAAAAAAAACAATTTACTAGGCCACTCAACAAAACCCCTAAGGAGTTAAAAAGAATCTGGAAAAGTTCCCCAAAACACAAAACGTGTTTTTTCAATGGGTTTTAAAAAATTTTTAAATAGAATTCTGGGTTTTAGAAGTTTTCAAAAACCCTTTTTCATTCAAATATCTTTGAAATTTCCTCATTTCCGGCCCCCCGGGGCCCAAAAATATAATTTGTTTTTTTAAAGGGTTTAAAAAAAAACCCCCAATCCAAGGGGGTTAAAGGTTCCCCCCCCCCCGGGCGAAACCTTTTTTGGGCCCCCTGGGAAAATTTGTGTATTTTGGGGGGGTTTTTGGGGTTTGGGTTTTTGGCCCGGGGCCCCCCCGGCGGTTTGCCCGGGCAACGATTTAAAAAAGGGGGCCGGTTTCCCAAACCCCGGGTTTTTGGGGGGGAAAACTTAAAAAAGGGCCAAGGGCCCTTTAAATTTCCCCAGCCCCGAAGCCCCGGGGCGGGGGAATCTGGCCCCACCGTTGAAAAAAAACTGTTTCGAAAGTTTTAAAGTTTAAGGGGGAAAATTTTTTTAAAACGATGCCTGCGTTGTTTCACTGCGTTGCGGGATTTCAGTTTTTACCCCTCAACGCCCGCGGGATTAAGCTGACCGCGTGGTTTTGTTTTTGATTCGCGGCCGCGGGAGAAAAGTTTTTTAATTTTAATTTTCCCCTGAAAAAAAGTTTTATTGGAAATCCCGGGTTTCAAAAAAGCCGGGCCCCCTATTTTGAAAAGGGAAAAAAAACCCCCCCGAAAACCCTTTTTAAAAAAAAAAACCATAAAAAAAAAATTTTTTTTTTAAAAAAAAAATTTTTAAAAAAAAATTTTAAAAAAAAAAACGGGCCAAGAAACCTTACGGCAACCGGAACAACTAAAAAAAAACCCAAAACTTAACGCCGAAACATTTTTTCAACTTCAACACAGCTTTTTTTTTTTTTGCGAAAAAATCAGTTTTAAAAACCTTAAAAAAAATTTTTTCAAAACACTTTTAAAACACCCCTTAAAACACTACAAATAGACACTGTGATTAAAATAAAATACCTCTTAAAACTCTATGAATCGTTTAAAATAAAACACACACAAAAACAAAACGTTCGAAATTAAACGCTACATTTTAAAAGCACATTTTGGCGTTTTAATTCTTTTGATGTTTTTAATGCCAAATCATTTACATTAAATATTTTAAATACCAAAGGGGGGGGTTTTCACTTCGGAAAGGGAGGAAATTAGAATTGGGGGCTTTCTTTCTCTTTTTGGCCGGGGGTTCCGGTAAAAATTTACCCGGTGCAAAAGCTTTAAAAACCCGCCGGGGGTTTTTGGGCGTTTTAGGCCCCTTTGGTTTAATTAACCCCTTAGGGGGTTAATTGGCCGGGGCGTCCGGGGGTTTCCAGGTCCCGGCGATGTAATTTAACAAAAAATAAAAAATTTAGTTTCTCTTTTAAAGTTGGGCCCGGGTTAAAAACCTTTAGCCAAAAATGAATTAAAAAAGAATTATTTTTTTTCTTTTTCCCACCTAATTAAATTAAATTTAAAAATTTTAAAATTTTTTAAAAAATTTAATTTTTTTATCTTATATATATTTTATTAATATTTAAAATTTAAAAATTTTAAAATTTTTTTTAAATATTAAAATTTAAAATTTTAAAAAAAGTGGGCCAAAAAAATTCCCCGGGGGAATTTTTAAAAAGTTTAATTTACACGAGTTTTGGTAGTAATTGGAGGGGTTTTTTTAAAAACCCCAACTATCTTTATATTAAAAAATTTATTAAAAATATTTTTATAAAAATATTTTATAAAATTTTTAAAAAATAAAAAATTAATATAAAAATTTATTTTTATAGGGGGTATTTTTAAAATATATATATATATATATATAAAAATACAAATATTTTATATTTTAATTAAATTTTATATACTTTTCTTTATATAAATATATATATATAATAAAAATTTTATTTATTAAAAATTTATAATTTTTTTAATTTATTTATATTTTTAAAAATTTTATATATTAAAAAATAAAATTTATAAATAAAAATTTAAATTATTTTTTTTTAAAAAAATTTATTAAAAAAAAATTTTTAAATTTATTTTTAAAAATTTTTTTTAATATATTTTTAATTATTTTTAATTTTATAATATAAAAAAAAATTAAATTAAATTATAAAAAAATTTTTATATATTTTTTTTTTTTTTTTTTTTTTTTTTTTTATATATATATATATATATAAAATTTATTTTTAAAAATATATAATTAAAAATAAAATAAAAATATAAATTTTTATTTTAATTTTTTATTTTTTAAATTTTTATAAAATATTTTTATATAAAAATTTTTATAAAAAATTTTTTAATAAAAATTATAGCCCGTCTTTGGGCCCTTTTTTTTGTGCCGGGATTAAATCTTTTATTTTAGAGTAAAACCGTGAAATGCATTTAATTGTGCACAAAATGTCACACAGCGGTTGTTTGCAATTGTTTTGATGCCTACTTGTACAAAAATTAACAGGTTTATATATATATATATATATATATATATATATATATATATATATATATATATATATATATATATATATATATATATATTTTATATATATATATATATATATATATATATATATATACATATATATATATATATATATATATATATATATATATATATATATATATATATATATATATAAATATGGGTCTAGACCTCCATATACACAAAACAAAACCGAACAATTTTCATTGTATAGCCCGTAGAAGTTAACTTATTCAGAATTAGGCTACTGTTTTGAACACAGCCGTAACATGTTGAACAATGACCGAAATCATATTTCTTATTGTTTTCGTGGAAGTATCTACATCAAAGCCAGGACCGTGGCAAACTCTCGACAGTCCTATACCGGATAAGTGAGCCCCACACGGGCCGGTTGCTAGAGCCCCACGGGTGCCCAAACCGGGACTCATTCCCCGGCCGGATGGCGATCCAACGGCGCCGTTATCGGCAGCCTAATCATGTGCTTAATTAGTGATATTAGCCGCCGAATTACGCCTCACATCTGGCGCTAACGTTGGGACGCACGACAATGCGCGCGCCGCACTCACGCCGGTACGCACGCGCCAATTAACCGCTAATTGTTAATTAACGTCATTTAAGTGAGCACTGCAATAAAACGCCAATAAAGGGCCGACCCTGTCGCTTACCTTTATACGCGTGTTAGCGGGAGCGCTATTTATACGGAAGCGCCGGCCGAACTTTATGAGAACGTAATTGCATTTTTATGTCTAATTACATCGCCGTGCGAGCTGAAACCCCCGACTGCGGACCACTGGGGGAACGCCTAGAGGGTTGAGACCACGACCTACCACGACAGCGAACCCCCGGCAGGGTAGGAGAGACTAGCACCAGCTAAATATGACCGACCGACAGGCCGCCCAAACACGACGTACGAAAGCCACTACTTCTAATTTCCGTGCACCTTGCACAGAATGTGTCAACAATCTAGTATTTGGTATTTAAAATATTTAATGTAAATGATTTGGCATTAAAAACATCAAAAGAATTAAAACGCCAAAATGTGCTTTTAAAATGTAGCGTTTAATTTCGAACGTTTTGTTTTTGTGTGTGTTTTATTTTAAACGATTCATAGAGTTTTAAGAGGTATTTTATTTTAATCACAGTGTCTATTTGTAGTGTTTTAAGAGGTGTTTTAAAAGTGTTTATAAGAAAAAAATTGTTTTATTTATGTGTTTTATTTTAAACATGATGTTTTCGTTCAAACAAAACACCAAAAGCTGTGTTGTAAGTGTGTATAAAGGTGTTTCAAAAGGCGTTAATGTGTTGGATTAAATTTCTTTTACCGTGTGTTACCAAGGTTCGTCCGATCACAGACAAACAAACGTTTCTTGTGTCCCAGTGAGACACTTCTGAAAAAAAACAAAATATATATATACAAAAATATATATATATATATATATATATATATATATATATATATATATATATATATATATATATATATTATGTGTATGGTTTTGTAGATGTATATGGGATATAATTACGTATGTGCGTGTGTATTTCATGTCACGTGAACGTAAACGATTTTTCACGTTTTAACATTTGCACAAATATGGTATCAGTTGGCCGGCTTGTTAATGAGAACACGTGATTTACCTTTAATGAAACTATATTATCTATGATTTGGGATAATTAAAAATGTAAAAAATAACTTTTCAATACCGCGTAGACTCGCGAATACAGCAGAACTGTAATCACACGCGAGTACAGAACTGTAATCACACGCGAGTATAGAACTGTAATCGCACGCGGGTACAGAACTGTAATCACACGCGAACGCAGAACTGTAATCACACGCGAGTGCAGTCAGCTTACAAATAAATTAAACTATAGTAAACCCAATGCAATGCATTATGTATAGGGGTATATATCATAAATCATGAAGTCTACAACAGTCGAGATTATTCAAAGTTTCGAGTTTTAATGCAAGTCATTGGTAGGGTGCGGCCTATTCGTATACGTATCTCTGTCTCTCTGAAGCGTTGCGTTATGGGCGTTAGTAATACGTCAACTACGGGATATCCATTGAACGATGGCGTTTTCAAAACGATACACAACAGCATCACGACTAGTTGCCAAAAACATGCATCTCGCGACGAGACATTTCAAGTAGTCCAGATCGTTCGCGATGACGAAATCGTGATAATTGTAACAGTTGGCGTAAATATGACACGCGCGCGCGCACGCGCACGCGCACGCGCACGCGCACGCACACGCACACACACACACACACACACACACACACACACACACACACATACACAATAATGTATCGCCAGAAAAACACGACTATCGGTGCGGATCGTCAAGAAGAGCTGTCCAATGCGAACGGCGATCGCAAGTTCCTTGAATTGGAACATTGCCAGTTTACCACACTCAGACTCCGTTTGTACCTTCGCACTATTGCTATTGCTATATTGCTACATAAACAATTAGTAAAAACGACAATTACATATAATGTATTGGGATCATCCTGGGGACAACAAGGCAATGAGAGATAATTTCTGAAGCATACCTTTGCAATGAAGATATGTGTGGTTTCGCGAAAGCAGTTGCTGAAACTGTCAGAATTCTATTTCCCCCAGATAAGTATTTTCAAGACCACCTCCTGTGAAAGACGACGCTTCTTGAACTAGTTTCTGGGCGAACATTTTCTTCTAGCCATTCTTTCTTCACACTCCGTTAGTGAGTTGGTCTGTCCTCCCGAGTAGGCCTACGATAAATTGTTTCTTTTGCAAATAAATCTTTTGTTTATGAAATGTAATAAAAAACAATGCACGAAATGAATAATTAAAAGCAAACGTGTATATCTTGGAATATGATACCCGCAGTAACGTATCAACGTGTGTGTGTGTGTGTGTGTGTGTGTGTGTGTGTGTGCGTGCGTGGTGCGTGCGTGCGTGGGGGTGCGTGCGTGCGTGCGTGGTGGTGCGTGGGGGTGCGTGCGTGCGTGCGTGCGTGCGTGCGTGCGTGGGATACATGTGTGTGTATTCCTATATCATTAACATGAAGCATTTTTATATTAACTGTTTTAAGAGAGCATACATCGCCCCCCCCCCCCGCCGCCCTCAGCGCACAAGCTTTGATTGGACTTTTAGCGCCCGGAAAGGTCCCAGTCCAGCATATGGAAGAAGAAGAAGTAGCAGAATTATCTTCTATGAATATAAATGGGGTACGTCATAAGAAGCCAACATTGGCTACAAAGCATCATCTGCTAATGCAAACGCCGTCTAGTGCAATGCACTGTATAGTATACACGAGGCGACAGCCGACGTCCACTACAAACAATGCAATGCTAATTATACACAAACACCGCCAGCAAAAGCGCGTGCCGCCAGCCCCCGCTAATTATTCTGAGGAGCGCGTGGATCCCCCGCGTGACGTCACACAACGCGGACAGCCCGAGCGAGACTCCGCCGTTTTTCGCACGAGACCCGCCCACAGTCTCTGGTCCGTCTCTGGTCGGGAGGTGCGTAGTAATTAAGTGATTGATGCATTGTGTCTCCCCCTCTTCGAATTACACGGTTCAACAACACGTCGACGTGGATGGGTGGGACGGGTTTATTAACGGCTAATTACCGGTCTGTCGCGGACTCTTTCACATCGGAACGGTTCAGTTTCCGCGAGAGTCATTCGCATCCTTTTATACCACTGCTGCTGTTGGCGCTGTTCAGTTGTTGCGGCGATGTCGCGCCGATCGACGTGGCGATGGGGTCGGCCGACCCCTGGGTCTGTTGCGGCGTGGGGGGGGGGAGGGGGGCGGGGGGGGGCCTGGCCGGGGCAGCGTTCAGCTCCTTCAGGTCGTCTGGGGCTGTCGGCCAGCTGTTGATGGCCGGCGACGGGGTGACGGGGGGGACATGCGGGGCCCCCGGGGGGGATGCAGGCTGGTCCGGGCCCCCCGGGGGGCGGCGGGGGCCCGGGGGGGGTTGGGGGGGGGAAAAATTTTTTAGTAGTAGAACTCGAGTAGTGCCGTCAGCGGCAGGTGTACATACGCCAAGGCAATACCGCTGGTGTTACGATCGCCCGCAGCGGCGGTTGACCCTCGCTGTCGTATCCCGGTGAGTTGCGAGTATCGTCAGCGACGCGAGCCACGGCTCCGGTAGCCAGCACTGTTCGCTGAGACACGGTATCGCACGCGCACACACACCGACTCCGTCGTATAGCACAGCGCAGCGCTGTCGGCTCTCAGTGCATGGCGGAGTAATTTTTAAAAGGCCGACGACCGTTAGCGGCACCGTTCGCTGCAGCACCCGTTCTTACGCCGTGCGCGTCTTTGCCACTCGACGGCACTCTTGCCAAACCAGCCAGTTACTATGGTGACGTCTTCCATATATGGCGCGCCGTGTCACTCGGGTTCAAGGAGCGTGAGTGACACTTGTTCAGTGCCGCGGGCGGGCTGGGCTGCAGACAGGCGAATGCTCCCATTGGTCGGCGCGCTCATTTATTATACACGAAGTCGCTGTCAGTTTCGTTGCACGTCGCTCGCACTGCGCAGCTCGGGCACTAACCCGGGGGGGGAAGTGGCGGGGGGGGGTCGGGGGGGGCGATTCTGCAGCGCGAACGAATTTACGAGATATTGGAACTGGAGACTGACTATGCACTTCCTTTCTGTAAACAAAAAGTACGTGTCTACTTGGTAAAAAACATTTCCCCAAAACTAAATGTTTACACGTGGAATTCTACGTTTTATCTGTGTGTTTGAATGGGTGTACGGCATCGCAAGATTCAAATGAATAAACTACATATGTTTTTCTGGGAAATTGGACGTGTGACATAGTTAACAATTACAGGCTGGCTGGATGTTTACCAGAAAACATTTCAACACGGTGTTCGATTGAACAGGTCTTTCAAAAAAGGGAAGGTTTTAAATTATGTGTCTTTTATTTTTTATTTAAATTTCCCCCTAATTTAAACCTTAGGGGGGAAACAGCCGCTGTTCCCAGTACGATTGTTTACCCCGCCTGCGGGGAAAAGGGTTCAGGGAACACGACCCGCCAGATCCTATCATTGGACCCTGAATCGGAGTCAGACGTGTGCACACGCCACCTTTACTCAAAAAAGGTTCATTGTTTAACCAAACACGACTTCACACTGTGACCAGACTGCGGGTTTGTTTACGTCTGGTGTGACTGACCGCTGCAGGTGCCCTGAGAGAGAGGGTCAACACAGTGACCACTACTCCAAGTGGTGTCGCGTGTCATGTTACGTAAGTCATTACGTCATTACACTACTCGGCGCTAATCCGCTGTGAAGTCATTAAGGCGGGTGACGTCTAGTGACGTAATGATTACACAAGACACAACTGACCCGGGCCGTGTCTGGTGTAAGGACACAGCTACATTGACCAGTTGCTTGACCGCGGCTAGACTGACTACAACCACAATGGACATTTCGTTACTGCAATGTTCAACCACAACTGGACTGTTTAACTGTTTGACCACAACTGTACTGTCCAGTTGTTTGACCGCGACAACGAATAACCAGATGGCCATGAAAGCACCGACACCGAACACAAGTTTAACCATGACCATGGCAAACCAGGTGGACACAGCATTCTTTGGCCATGGCAAAACTGACCGAACATCATTGGCTAAAACAATATTTCCTACCATTGGCTGGTTGATTTAAACAATTAAAAAGAATATGGTAATTATTTCCTCGCATAATTTACCCCTCTGTGATGCACACCCCGGGCGCGGAATTTAAAGCTGTGTGGTTCGAACGAGTAATAACACAATCAGTCAGTGACACGTATTTACCTCCCCCATCACCATCTATGATTGTACGCTGATGTTCCTCGGGGTAGAGTCGACGGGAATGTTTCCCGGAGGTGAACGCCGCCATTGGGGAAGCAATACAACGCTTCCCCAGAGGGCGTGGAAACAAAGAAATAAACAGTCAGAGCGACAACCTCGAGAATACTAGCCACAGCATTTGGTTGTAATGTCCGCCACATCGGCCGCTCAACAATCAACAACCTCACGGTTTGAATAACGGTGGATACATATTGTGTAAGGAAAATGGAAGTCAGCACGGGAATGCAAGAATATTGTTTTTCTAAATTCAAACTATTTTGCAAATGCGTCATTTAGTTTTACTTTGTTATCCAGAATAATAACAAGCACACGATAATCCACAATAATAAAAAGCACACGATAATCCTCGCATGTTGCGATAATCTCGCATGTGTGAATGGACACAATATGCAATTGTTGTTTCATTTCAAGCGCATTTCAACAGGCTGAACTATGACAATTATACAGTAAAATACATGATAGTTTACGCCTGACATCTCCATCAAACTGGTGTGAATGCCAGTTTCTTTCCCGTTTTGTCCCGCATTAGACAACAACACGTTCGCGTTCCACACAACGAACGCGCAATAAACAAACCGCTGCAGTTGGCGAGAAAGATCGAAAAAAGAAAAGCGGAAAACGCGATTTTTAACCCGTTTCTTTATTTCATCGAAAGCGCCATGCCGCACCCTGTCAGCCGCCAATCGCGGGGGTTGCGCGTCTGCGGTGATTTATTTCGTATTTCCTCCTCAAGCTGGGCCAGAGAGCATAACATCCTGACCGGGCGGGCAGGTGCAAGCGCCGCCGCGCGCGCCCCCTGACTGATCGATGGCGTTATACCGCTCGGGCTTCGACTGACAGCGCCAGCAAGAAAACTCGACGAAACCTGGCCTTTGCCGCGTTACTACTTTCCGTCGCGTATGCCGTACGCAGGGGTTGTGAAATGCGAGAGGCCCTCCGCCTGTGCGACCCTTCAGGTCAGCGTTGTTTGCAGGAGATTTATTGCCTCGCGACTGAACCACGCCGCCGCTTTTTCGCAGAGGGCGTCGCCGTAAATACGAGCGCGCGCTGATTGGCGCGTCGACTCACGACGGTGACGTAGCCACGCCCACCTCTCGCGCTGTGGCGGGTCGCGGAAAATTGGCGGAACACGACGAATGCGGACGCAGCTACACTAGTGCGGACGTGCGCGGGTGCGCGGATTTTATGCGAGGGCGCGTGCACGAACGACCTTTGTGCGTGCGGGGTTGGAGGCCACTGTCCCGCGCGCGCCGAGAATATTAATATTAAGCAATTGCGGATGCAGCGAGAGGCAATCTTGTCTGCGTAATTGTGACGTTTGTGCGCAAATCAGAAATATTGCGAAGATGAAACGACTCGGCAGCAGTGAAGCTCGCTGTATTGCGTTGCTCAGCTATAAAACAACAGCGGGTCGTGATAGCACACATTGCTTTCATAATCAGATAAATCATTACAAATGCCAACAGCGTTATTTATTTAGAACGCACCACGTTGAACATCGTTTTAAAAAGAAAAAAGAAAGAAAAAACGAAAGCAACACTTAAGTATAATATAATGAATATGATGTAAGGAGAGATATCATTATTGACAATATTAATAATCATTGATAACATATAGCATTATAATAATTATTATTTACTACAAATAACATCATATATATTATTAAATACACTTTAAACTAAACACGCTCTGTTATTAAATGATAGACACTTTTGACGCACTTGTTTTCGTATTCTTCAAAATAGAGAATGTTGATGTATTTAATCAGTTCGTCCAATTTTGCAGGAAATATCGGCACCGCTCATTGACGAATAGTAAATGGCAGTATTAAATAGTGATCTTACACATAATGTGTTATGATTTAACTCATCATAGATGAGAGCGCGTTGTTGTCGACATAATGTTCCCACTCAGTAATTTTGCTATATTTGATATAGAGTGTTACTAGATATATGACGATCCCATTATGTTGGATTATTAGCTTGAGAGTTGACGGCGACAATATTCTACTTTTGTGATCTAGAGCGCTGTTGTCATTAGTTCTTTATAGGTTGAAACACTGTCTCAGACAACACTTTATTAATTCTATATGCAAACGACTGTTGGTAATATTCTAGTCGTCAGACCTGAAATCGCACTAGTGGCACAGAAAATTATACTTTCAGCTTGACATAGCGTTGTTATCGACTGTGTTCTATTCGTTTACGTCACTGTCCACAACCAGTGTTGTCATATACACGCTGCTAAGTAACAGCTTGTGGATTGCGTTATTTTATAGCATTTAACCAAAGGATGGTTCAGGGGAGCAATGTTTTCCTGCATATAAGGTTAGTTATGAGGAAATAATGTTTTTTTTATTTATACTAAGGATGGTTAAGGGGAAATAATGTTTTCCCGTATACTAAGGATAGTTTAGGGGAAATATTGTTTTCTTGTGTACTTAGGATGGTTTATGGAAAATACTGTTCTCCTGTATACTAAGGATGGTTTGGGGAAACTATTGTCCTCCTTTATACCAAGGACGGTTTAGGGGAAATAACGTGTTCCTCTATACTAAGGATGGTTTAAAGGAAATAATGTTTCCTGTATACTAAGGATGGTTTATAGGAAATAATGTTTCTCTGTATACTAAGGATAGTTGCGGGGAAATAATGTTCCCCTGTATATTAAGAAGGGTTGAGGGAAAATTATATTTTCCTGTATACCCCCTTCGAGTTCCGATGTCACGACCCAAGTATGCGTATCTACGAATTCGACAATCAATGAATCGAGACAACGGAGTAGACCTCTACTCCGGTTGGAGTAGACCTCTACTCCGGTTCAGCCCACGTCAATTTGTTCTCGATTCCAATTACTTATGTTGACATCGAAGAACTTGGCGGTCTTCGAAAGGAACAAAAGCGAAAGGTAAATCGCGCGGAACCCGCTCGACTTCAGATAACAACGAACGTAGTCCAAATTTGAAAGATGTCACAAAATACATCCTGCTATGACACTATCGCC
>JAODUO010004542.1:0-11715 GCA_025642075.2 Ridgeia piscesae
CCAAAGGCCCCCAATCTGGTTCCCCCCGGGATGTTGGTACAATCTCCACTCCGGATACCCAACATTCCTCGGTTACTATCCCAGCCTTGAGGTCAGATCCATCGAAATACGTCCAATCTCCAGCTACACGCGTGGAGGGTATCCGGGATACCTTCTGCAGCAGAGACCTTTCGGTCGACGTTGCCTCCCGTGTCAGTAGACCCCAGCCCAGCGAGAGTCTACTTTTGCGATCTATGAGTCCAAGTGGAGGATTTTCACTGCTTGGTGTAACATTGATCTACTTCACACGGAGAAACATTTGGCCATCTCGGCCATTGCAGGCTATCACATGGCAATCGCCAACACGCTTCGTGCCACTTCCGGTGCGGAAGTAGGGAGGAATCCTGCACTGAAGTCTCTGCTTCGAAATACCGAAATGGAACGACCACCATCAACGTCATTTTCCAGAGTAGAATCTCGCCTTAGTTTTGTCAGCATTGACAAAACCACCTTTAGAACCGCTAGACCCAACATCGGATCAGCTGCTTACATGGAAGACAGTTTTCCTCGTCGCGCTTACTTCCGGCAAAGGTCGGGGCGAAATTCATGCCTTTGAACATGCCCGACTACAACGGACCTGTCATTCATATCAAAGACGCAAGTATTGGGCAAGGGCCCGAAATGCGTGCTTTCATGCACAATTCCAACACTTAAACGTCATTT
Source organism: Ridgeia piscesae (assembly GCA_025642075.2). Classification (NCBI taxonomy): domain Eukaryota; kingdom Metazoa; phylum Annelida; class Polychaeta; order Sabellida; family Siboglinidae; genus Ridgeia; species Ridgeia piscesae. Next base: position 703 of record JAODUO010004542.1, read on the forward strand.
GAGCAGTGGCATGGCTGAAGCCCGACTCCTGATCCCAATATGGGCACAAAATTCCCAAAACCTCCTTGGGGGACACAAGCGCCTCCTCTTTGTGTCATTCAAACCGGGCCATAAACGAGACATTGTACCAGCCACAATCTCCGGGGGGATCCGGAAAAATTCTGGAGTGCTACCAAAAATTCCCCCCAAACCCCTTTGGTCCCCAAGGGTTAAAGGGGCCAAAATACGATCCATGGCGCATCGCTCGCATTCCACTGACAGGCTTTCATGGAACAGATTCTGGGAGCTGATACCTGGCCTGTCTAAAACCCTTTCCCCCCTTTTATCTCAAGGACCTATCTCTCTGTTCTGCCGATCTCATTCAACTAGGACCGGTAGTGGTTGCACAATCAATTCTGCACCCAACATTAGAGATCATTAGAGGTAACATTGTCTATATCCCACCATCCAATCACCTAGATTCTGCACCATGTGAAGCGACGGAGCCAGGCTAAGTTTATGTTAGGCAATAAATTCAAAAAAAATTAGAATTAAAATATGTATTTGTAAGTAACATACTTACCTGGCTCAGTCGCTTCACCATATCACCCTCCATCCTTCCCCGCTATAGGGAGATGATTGGATGGAGTGGTGGGAGCTGTGGAGATAGGTCATTTTTTTCATTTGATTAATTATGGCTAGCACTTGGGCGCGGCCTAGTCTATTGCACCTTGTGAAGCGACGGAGCCAGGTAAGTGTGCTACTTATAAATACATATTTCAATTCTAAAAATATAGAATTTCCTACATCACTAATTTGGTCAAAGGGGGGCATATATATATATATATATATATATATATATATATATATATATATATATATATATACATATATATACATATATATATATATATATATATTAAAATATATATATACATATATATATATATATATATATATATATACATATATATATATATATATATACATATATATATATACAAAATATATTATATGTATATATATATATATATATATATATATATATATATATATATATATATACATACATAATAACATGTATATATATATATATATATATATATATATTTTTTAATTAAATTTAATATATAATGTTGTAATAATTGTCATTCGAAACCCATCTTTTTTTTGAAAATTAAGTTTTGGGTTTTGATAGTAATTTAAGTAAACTGGTAGTTTCAATCGATCAACCAATCAGGAACTAATTAGAAAAATAATAATAAAATCAAAGGTGAGACTCCAGTAGTATTGACAACAGTAGTTAAACACACACACACACACACACACACACACACACACACACACACACACACACACACACACACACACACACACACACACACACACACACACACACACACACACACACACACACACACACACACACACACACACACACACACACACACACACACACACACACACACACACACACACACACACACACACACACACACACACACACACACACACACACACACACACACACACACACACACACACACACACACACACACACACACAATGTATGGATGCGTGTGTGGATGTGAGTGCGTGTATGTGTGCTGTGTGTGCGTGTGTATGTGTTGTGTGTGCGTGCATGTATGTGCATGCGCACGTTGATGTTTCGTCGCAGGAAACCAAGGACTCTGTTTGCTTTCCCTGTCATTATTGCTCTATGTCTTGACCATGTTAGGCTGTCAGTGATTAAGACGCCATGGTATATACTTCTGTCGGATGTTTCTAGCAGTTTGTTATGGATAACATACGGTGTTTCAAATTTAGTTGCAGGACTGAAAATTGGGATCGCGACAGGGATAGTGAATGTGTTGCTGGTTGGGGCGCTGGTGGCCATGTACAGACGGTATGTTGTTTGAAGGATATGTTTTCTAGCTATACATATGACCACGTTCAGTCTCTAATGAAACTCTGTTAACAATAACTAGAAAACGAATATATATATATATATATATATATATATATATATATATATATATATATATATATATATATATATATATGTATATATATATATATGTATATATATGTATATATATATATATATATATATATATATATAATTTAAATTTATTTAGTTATTTATGTATTACTAGAGGAGTAATCCAATTATGCTTGGGCAGAATTAAGGTAGTCAGTCACGGACGGACGGACGGACGGACGGACGGACGGACGGACGGACGGACGGACGGACGGACGGACGGACGGACGGACGGACGGACGGACGGACGGACGGACGGACGGACGGACGGACGGACGGACGGACGGACGGACGGACGGACGGACGGACGGACGGACGGACGGACGGACGGACGGACGGACGGACGGAGAAACGTTGTGTTATCATATAGAAGAAGCAACTTTGCGTTACGTTTTGCGTTACGTTAATACACAGGCCTATTAAATTACGTAAAACGACAACAGTGTACAAGGGACTGTTCCTCGTGGAGACATTCTGCGCATTTCTCATGTTGCAGGAGACTCACCCAGACCTCGACCAGCGATGGAGACACACCAACTGGAACAACCATTCCTGCGCGAGTAGTTCCTGGTCCACTCGTCTCTGGGGAGTACAGCTATATCAGCGGCACATCGACCCACAAGCAACCGGCGACTAACGAGAACACTAGAATCTCTGATGGAGATGTTCTCACGTCGTCGCCACCGCCAACATACACTGTTCTCTCTGCTCCGCCGACCGATGGATATCTAGTGTTGACGTCTGCGGCCGAAAGCGTCGACACACCGCCGACCGATGGATATCTAGTGTTGACGTCTGCGGCCGAAAGCGTCGACACACCGCCGACCGATGGATATCTAGTGTTGACGTCTCCGGCCGAAAGCGTCGACACACCGCCGACCGATGGATATCTAGTGTTGACGTCTGCGGCCGAAAGCGTCGACACACCAATACCCGCATCCGACTTGAGTAAGAACACTTACGCTTCACTGACGGGTTACGCTTCACTGACGGGTTCCGGAAGTAACGACAATCACGGCTATGAAGCCGTTGGCCACGATACCATGATGTAACACCCGGTTACTTGTGCTACTACACTATTTGGCATTTATGTTATATTGTAGTGACGTAATGTATGGGACTCTATTGCACGGAACATATTGCACAGAGTGTAAGCCTATTGCACGTAGTTTACTTAATTATGTTCCCACCACAATTTGTCTGAATATCGGTTTGCAAATATATGTCATTATTATTAAATACTTGACATATACACTTACAGTAACATGTTAGTAGTATACATGTTAGTTATTTGTGTCCAAACCAAACGGGACTTGACACTTTTTATATCTTTGTGTAGACATTTTCACTGTAGTTAACATTTAAGTTGACGTTTTACTGGTAGTTATATCATCAGGGCTTTACTACGAACAAACACAAATGGATGCAAATAGTGCCTAACATAAGTTCTTCACAAACGACACTGATCAGTACTTGTAATGTATATATTTGGAGCCTTATTAGCAGTTAAGTTTGGTCACGGCTGGGTGACGCCTCTCGTTTATGTTCGTCTAAACATTCCTTTTCCTGATCGTGTACCGGTCACAGTTCTTGTACTTCTCTCGCTGTTTAACAAGTGTTTGATGTTGTTATACGCTGGCCCAATATACAAGTAAATGGACGTTCTACTTTACATAAACAGTGGCATATTAGCATATCTTATGAAGGTAATGACTCATAAGCTTAGTCACCAATTTTGTCGCGTTAACATTAGTTTAATACCAAGAAAACATTGTCAGTAATCATAACCCAATATACATTTCAAAAAGACACTAGGCCTTTCTATATATCAGGTGAACAATGGACCACTGCACGACCCCGCTCTCAACCACCTCGTCTACTGCAGCCATCTTGGTGACGGTTGTCATTTTTTGCGTTCGGGTCAACTATAGGAAGGCTATTTAACCTCATGGATCCTGAACCCCGACCTTTCGAGGTTTTGCACTAATGTGTTCAATAATCGCTAGATGTCAGTAGTTGTTTGCGGAATCCGTCAAATTATACGCGGATGTAGACAGGAGATTTACCGAGTTCGACACCATGTTTACATATCTATCAAGAAAAACGGTACTTTTAGCAAAACTCAAATCAGCTGATGATCGTAAGTGTTTTACTATTCGTGTTAGTGATGATCATGAGCAAGAATTGCAATGTGAAAAGCAGCAGCCGTGTTTGACATGCTGACATATATTAGTTGATATACCCTGCACATTGAACCAATCTATGATTCACTGTAGTCAGTCATTAACGCAACAATTAACGTTTTGCCTTCGTACCCGTCAATCAACCTCTTGTTAGCGTTTCTTCGCACAACAGAGGATATTTATCAGCATACATATCGGCGATATTTCAGTTTGTTCTGAGCTGTCAAATAATTGTGCATAAGCCACAAAATAAATTTGACTTTCATGTATCTTATCGTTCATCTTGTTTTTTGTCTGGATTGTTGATATAAATAATATTCTGATTGTTTTCAATTTTAAGTTTTGTAGTCACGCGACAGTAATTCTGATGACACAGTGTAGGCAAATTTATTCAGATTTATACAGTATAATTTTGTTTTGCATTTATATGTGCTATATTCCACACTTGTGATGGCAATGCCAATCCTGATTTGAGAAAGACAGGACCAACTTCCTGAGTGACAAAACATAGAATCCAAAATTAATTGACATTAAGTGTTAGTTTTTATGTTACTCATAGAAGACACCTTATATTTTCCAATGATGTAAACAGTGATAAAATAATTGCTGATAAATGTGGAGGAATCAACAAAACTGATTTTCATATTGTCGGCCATCTTGGATTTTTGATATATGTAAATTATATATTAATGAGTTTAAATTAGTCATATAACAATGATGTGTATATGATAATTCCTTTCTGGTTCAGAATATGTACACTTATATATATAATTGTGATCAGCAGTTTTTACAATACGGTTCATTATGTGAACCAATGTCTGGTCGTAGTGTTGAGGCCCTCAGAAATCAGGGCTTAAGAGGTTAAATGCTTATGAATGTGCGACACTTATAACATTTGTTTACACTTACATAGTTACAAGTTTACTATATTGCACGTTCGGCTACCAAACGAAATTAAAGCGTTCATAGTGACCGCATGCCCGTTGGTGAAACTGTGGGCTAAACACTTTTTAGAAAGTGCGTTTTGTCTCAAAATGACTAGCCCGCAAGTTGAAACATTCCGACAGGTGGCAGCACTGAGGTTGACGTCATTACCAGCAGAGATCTGGTGAGGACAGAACGTTGGTGTCCTTTGCCAAATATTTGTTGCCTAATTTTTAGCCCTGAATAATAAAAGCATATTTAATGTTGGTCATATCACTTGTTGCATCATGATTTCAATGGACCATCGGTCCCCTGGACAACACAACTGACCTGCAAGTGCAAGCCCATAGAGAGTTATTACTTACCACATTTATGATATGCCTATTCATTGTAGAGGTTCTAAGTTATTAAACGTTATAGATCTGAACTAATTTGGCAAACTTGAGGAAATCATGACTCGGAGACCGCTGGAGCGAATCCCTCTTCTTGGTGGCAGCCTTTGACAAGCGTGGGAACCTAGGCCGCACCACGTGTACCAGCTAACTCGTCATTGTTGACAAACAACGACTGCCGCAAACAGCACTTCAGACAAAACAACGGAAGAAGTCAGTTGCATAGCGTTCCCTGATGGTGATATTTATGCTCGCCACCTGAAAGCCTCTACGTGATCTGGATCTAGGTACACACACATACATTCACTTTCTAAAGAATACACTATCTTCAGAGATATACGTCATTTATATAATAATAATAACACAAGTTTTATTAGCAACTCAACTGAGTTGGATTGACATTACAATAGGTTACAATTAACTCATCAAAACATCATACAAATACAATAGAAATACATTTGATACCGCAAATCATACCGTATTAATAGCCTTTTTACTGACAGTTGTATAAAGCCCACGGTATAAAAGAGTTACGGAATCTATTCGTTCTAGTAACTGGTAACGGGTACACATGGTGTTGTCTAATATTATATTCGATATGTCTTTTGTCAGGCAGCAGATAATTTAATCTGTGTGTGCCGACTTTAATTTTATCAAAATATTTTTGACAAATGCTGTCCCGTCTTACATTCAACGTATCCAGGTTAACACGTCTAAGTATTTCCGCGTAACCCAATCCAGGAAAAATACATGTTAGTGCCCTTTTTTGTATAACTTCAATATTGTCAGACAAATATTGGGGCAAGTTAGTGTGCCATACAGGACATGCATATTCTAGAACTGGTCTCACCACAATAACATATACACTGACCAGATCTGTCTGTGTAATCCCTGCACGCTTTAACTGATATAACATGTACAAGCGTTTACCAGCCTTTTTCACAATATTATCCACGTGTTTGTTCCGTGTCAGATCCTGAGAAATGGTCACACCTAATAGTTTGGCATGGCAAACTTGTGCTATATCCCTCCCATCAATCTTTATATTCGGGATAGTGCTTCTGAAATTGCCATCTTGTGCAAAACTAATGATTATTTCTTTTGATTTTTCCGAATAAATTTTCATGTCATTCTGTTCTGTCCATCTAGCAGCAATATCAACCGACTCTTGTATAACAGACACATCATTTCTGTCGCATATTTCAAATAAAGTACTGTCATCTACATACTTATTTAATGGAACAGTCGTTCTTAAATCATTTATGTAAACAAGGAAACATTTAGGTCCAGACAATGTCCCTTGCGGTACTCCCCCATTGGGATGACCAGAATGGGAATATTCATTTCCTATTTTTACTCGTTGAGCTCTGTCTAATAGAAATGTTGCCATCCATCTTAAAATATGTGCGGGCAACCCATACGACTGTAGCTTATCTAGCAACAAATGATGATTAATAAGATCAAACGCTTTGCTAACGTCTAGCATTACAACTCTGACATAAGAATTCAATTTATCTGTCGCCTTATACCACATATGAACCAGTTCGACAAGAACGTCTGTTGTGGACGTTCCGCTAATTCCCCCAAATTGCTTAGCATCAATTTCACCTTCAATTGTTTCATCCACCCATTTCGTTATTATTGATTCAAACACCTTGGCAGCTATTGGAGTTAGTGAAATTGGTCTAATGTCTTTTTCAATCGACACAGGGGAGCTTGTTTTTGGCAACGGTATTACATTGGCCATTTTCCATTCCATAGGGAGTACACCTTCTCTTGTGAATTGTTAAAAATAGCAGTTAATGGAGGGGCGAGAACATTTGCATAATTTCTTAACACCCATGCAGGGATGTTGTCAGGCCCAGTAGCTTTGTTGGCTTTAACACTTTTCAAGGCTTTAAAAGTAGTACATACGCTTATCACATACTGATCCGGCAGTTCCTCGTTAACGTCGAATACCTTGTGACTCTTATTTAACCGAGGCAAATGGTCACTCACAGACACAAAGAAATCATTCATTGTATTGGCCAGTAAGCCACAATCACCATCCGTTGTTTTGTTAGCTAGACCTTGCATGCATGATTTGCCATTTGTTTAAGTCCCATTATTGTTTTCATATGCTTCCACCAATCGTGGGGTCCCGATTCATGCATTGCTGCAATTTGTGTTTGGTAAAAATTATACTTAAGTTTCAAAGCGGCTCGGTTGACCTTATTATGCAATATTTTTGCTTGATTCAAATCACCACTCATGTGAGCTCGTAATTTTTTTAGTAGGAAAGCATATTTCCATCAGGTTGCAAATAACCGTTTGATAATATGAATACTGATCTGCACATGAATCAAGCCTAAATAGGGGTTCCCATTTGATGGCTGATAAAGCCATATTGAATGTGGCTTTTTCTTTTGGCCCCATATACCTTACGGTTAACCGTGTCACGCATCCAGTATCAACTGAGTTTTTCGCTTTAGGTTTAAGCAAAACCATGTTATGGTCCGATGACCCCAGTTCGGAAATAGTAACAGGCGAGGTGTACACCTCCTCCATATTCGTCCATATTTTGTCTAATATCGCCTGTCCACGTGTTACAACATTAACTACTTGGACAAATCTATAGTGGGTTTTCATAAAGTTATCCCGCAACTGGTTGAAATCGCCAGTTATGATCACACCACATTCTGGGTGTTTTCGCATTACAGTGTCCATATTGGTGATTAAATGATCACGTATTTTCAAATACTCCGTCTTTGCAGTATAATATAAACATGCTACCAGTATACATGAGAATTTTCGAGGCGTTTTCTTTGGCATAACCTTAATCCACATTACTTCTAAATCATGAACCTCCATATCATTCAATCTCTTATACATTAAATCATTTCTAATGTAGCAGGCTACACCGCCGGCTCGTCAATGACCCCTATCTTTTCTCTCCAAGCAAAACCCTTGCATAGTAAGGCTACTTGAATCCATAAAAAGTATAGTCTTTAAACCATGTCTCACTAACACATACAATTAAAACATCATGTGTTGCTACAGTTACATGCAATTCGTCCACTTTTTCACTATTCAAAGATCTGGCATTTAAATTAATTAGGGAAGGTAGATATATGTTTTCATATCGTACTAGCAAATTAATATTTTATGCTTCACCGCTGTTAAACATCTATTACAGACCTACAGTGTACTCTAAGGTATAGAGCCTTGATATTTGATATTTCTTACCGTATTCATGCTGACATGTATTAGATGATATACGATGCACATTGAACCAATCTATGATTCACTGTCATTAAGTGATTAACGCAACAATGAACTTTTGCCTTCCTACCCGTTAATCAACCTCTTGTTAGCGTTTCCTCGTACGACAGAGGGTATTTATCAGCACGCATAATCTGTGGCAATGCGTCATTCTAACCCTTACCAAAAATTGAATGGTACTAGGGATTATTATTATAAATCCAAAGTGAAATTCTCTCGAGTAGTATTTACAACAGTAGTTAACACACACACACACACACACACACACACACACACACACACACACACACACACACACACACACACACACACACACACACACACACACACACACACACACACACACCTCACACACACACACACACACACACACACACACACACACACACACACACACACACACACACACACACACACACACACACACACACACACACACACACACAGAGAGAGAGAGAGAGAGAGACACACACACACACACACACACACACACACACACACACACACAACACACACAAAAACACACACACACACACACACCACATATACGCACGCACACACGCACGCACACACGCACATCTACCCGCACACGCACACATCCACCCGCACGCACACACCCCACATATACACCCACACATGTGCATACGCGCGCACACACCCTTACAACAATACCATTCAAATACCATTGAATAGTACTTGAATGGTCCTAAGGGATATTATGGACAAGGGTATTTGAATGGTTTTGATTGATATTTTGGATTCTTTGTACCGTTCAATGGTATTTTAAATTACCGTTGAGAGTCCTACTGAAATATCATTGATACTGAATGGTATTCAATGGTAATCAGTAGTATACCATTGGCTGGTTTTTTTTGTAAGGAAATGTTATCAGTGATCTTAAGCGGGACACTAATCTGAACTCAAGTAATTGAACACAACCGATAAGTCCACCACCAACACTGATGGTGTGCGGTGTGTGGTGTGTGGTGTGTGGTGTGTGGTGTGGTGTGTGGTGTGTGTGTGGGTGTGTGGTGTGGGGTGTGTGGTGTGTGGTGTGTGGTGTGTGGTGTGTGGTGTGTGGTGTGTGGTGTGTGTGTGGGTGTGTGGTGTGTGGTGTGTGGTGTGTGGTGTGTGGTGTGTTGTGGGTTTTTTTGGGGGTGTGGGTGTGTGTGCTGGGGGGGGGTGGTGGGTGGGGGGTGGTGGTGGTGGGTGGTGGGTGGTGGGTGGTGGGTGGGGTGGTGGTGGTGTGTGGTGTGTGTGGGGGTGGGGGGGTGGTGGGGGTGGTGGGTGGTGGGTGGTGGGTGGGGGTGGGGGGGGGGTGGGGTGGGGGGTGGGTGTTGGGGTTTGGGTTTGGTGTTTTGGGGGTGTGTGTGGGGTGCGTGCGTGCGTGGGTGCGGGGGGCGTGCGTGCGTGCGTGAGCGAGTGTGGTAGTTGGTTGAGTTTATAGGGTCGATCATGACCCAACGACTCCGCGACCCTCCACCGTTTGTGAACATTCCATTCCCCTATGTCGTGATACGTCATCGTAACCCCTAAGTGACCCACTTGCACAAATCGTCGCCTAACAACCAAAGCGAGTCGATAAACCGATCTGCATTTTTGCATGAACTGAGTTTACCTTCCACAGTTTCCGCTAGTCATGTCTGGCGTGTGCATGTGACGCCCTCTTCTCACCACTGTGGCAAACTTAAGACATGTCAGTATGGAATATAAACGTCTAATAAACCCAGTTTATGCAAGTTTATGCAAAAAAGCAGATACGTCATTATGGTTGTAAAGCGACGTAATTACAAATTGTGAATTCGGACTGGTCTTGAATACTGGAACGCAACAGGTCCAACCTGATGATATATAAGAAGGTATCTGGTTTCTTATGTCTGCATTAGGGCATCCATCTGTTTAGGGCATCCATAACCGGCACTTGGTCAGGATACATAACAGTTAAACTTAGACAACTTATCGGTCAGATGATTGATGCATTAAATCCTTCAAGAAAGAAAACGATTAAGCTGGACAAACTGCACTGCCAAAATTGCGTTTCGTCCTCACCGTCACGTTTCGCCGATTTGTAGTTTTCGTCGACATGCATGGCTGCCTCCGTTGATGACTTGTTTGTGCATGCTAGTATTTCGGTGATGAATATTTTGACCAACAAAATATATGGAAGCCGCTGTTATAAGTGGACCCATGTGATATTTGTAAATGATATACACTTTGTAAAACATAACATACG
>JAODUO010004545.1:0-2500 GCA_025642075.2 Ridgeia piscesae
GTACCCGGGGCCCCCCTGTGTAAATAAAACTTTCGCAGGCAAAGACAACACTCGGGTTTCTCCTTTTCGATCTGTGCGTAGTTCTTTTCTGCTGTCGTCATAGATCTCGATGCGTATGCCACTGCATCCACTCTCCTTTTGTCTCCTGGAGTAGGACGGCACCGATTCCGTCCTTAGACGCATCACTTGAAACTTTGATCGCTTTGCTCTCATCATAGTATTGCAGTACCGGATGTTTCGTAGCGCCTCTTTGATGCCTATCCACGCGGCTTCCTGTTCAGCATTCCACTGCCACTCGATGTCTTTCCCCAGCAGCGAACGAAGTGGTGCAGTTCTTGCTGATAGATTCGGAATGTATCTCCCCAGATACGTCACCATGCCCAGCACGCGTTGCAGCTCTGTTGCATTCGTTGGTGTAGGCATATCTGTCACTGCCTGAACTTTCTCGGGGTCTGGTTTCACACCATCTTGTGCACGACGTTTTTCCAGATATGGAATTCGCTTGTCTGAAGTAGCAAAGTTTTCCACGTTTTCAAAACAACCCCACCTGAGTCAACCTCTCCAGGGTCTTCCCTAGAGCGCAATGCTCTGATATCGAATCCCAAGCACCAGAATCGATTTGCATCGGGGCCATGTCACGCTGACCCCCTCGAAGTCTTCCAGAAACTGATGCATTGTCTTTGGAACACCTCAGGAGCGGAGCAAATACCCATGGCAATCTCGATAGCGTATCTTCCAAACGGCGAGTTGAAAGTGGTTAGATCGATATTTCTTTAAGCGAATTTGATAAACCCTGCGGTTGCGTCCATCTTTGAGAAAACTTCGCATTTGCGAGTTTTCCCAGGATTTCCCCTTCGTTGGTATTTGGAATGCTCTCTGATTCCCTGTTAGATCCTTGGGTCGATGCACATCATTTGTCCGTTCGCTTTCTCCACTCACTAGGGAATTTACCCATTCTGTTGGCTCGTCAACTTTGGCTAGAAACCCGATTTCACCTGCCGATCAAGTTCCTTCTTGAGTTGTGGCCTTTTTGCAACTGCCACTCTCCTTGGTGCATGAATGACCCTGTCGCTCCACTTCAGGACTATTGTGTGAAAGATACTTACAGTGCATATGTTTCTTCTGATTTCCTCTTCATCGGCTCGTTTTGTGGTTTTCTGCCAGCTTCGATGAGATGCACTCGCTTTAGAAGACCTAACATTTCACAGTCATTGCCCCCTAGGAGTGCTGGACGACATTCATCTTGCACGACTTCCATGAAAGTCGCTATCTTCCGCTTCTTATATCGCACGGACACACGGCAGACACCCAGGCTCTGAATCCTTTCTCCACTGTATGACGTCATGACAGCAGGACTCTTCTCCAACTGTGGCGTTGGTTTCAGCTTCAGATACTGTTGCTCTGATATGATGCTTACATCTGAGCCAGTATCTAATTTGAAGCTGACCCAACAGTTCTCCACCTGCAGCTTTTGGGTCCATTTGCGTTTGCCTTCCTTGTGCCCGTTGTTCCTAGGCCTACAAACAACTCGTTTGTATATTCTGGAGGCTCGCTGTGTGCCACATAGCGAACTTTCCCTCTCTTTGCTTTTGTTCTGCACACACGGGCAAAATGTCCCTTTTCCCGCATTTGTTGCATGGTTTGCCATACGCTGGGCAAGCTCTAGGTGCATGAAATTGTGCAAAATACATTCATTTCGAGTTTGGGTCCGCTTCCCCGGTGCATGGTATCTTGCATCTCCGTCAACTGTTGCTGCTATCGTCTGGATTTGTCGCTCACTTATTTCTGCGGCTGACATGACGCCTTCCCAGGGTTAGGTCCTCCTCCCTCAGCAGCCGTTCTCTACACGCTGGCTTGTTATTCCCAACACCAGACGGTCTCTTATCATGCTGTCTCGCAGATCGCCGAAGTTGCAGCTTTGTCCCGAATTTTCAGTTCAGTGACAAATGCTCGACCGCCTCCCCTTGAAATTGTTTGCGGCTGTAAAAATATGCTATACCGGAGGCACAGTAGTCAACGTTGGCGAGACATCTATCGCCTTCTGCTCCTCGGTCAACGCGAACGTGTTGAAGACATCTATGGCTTGCTTTCGGGCCACATGTAACAACAACGCGACTTTTTGTTTTTCTGGCTTACCATCATGACCTGACGCGATCATGTACAGTTCGAATTCTTGTCGAAATTTACGCCAGTTCTCTGCTATGTTCCCTGTTAAGAGAACGAGCTCATCCGGTTGCCTAATATCGGCCATGCTGCACTGTCACGTTTCACTCAGATCGCTGAACAAGAAAAATACGCAAGTTTCTCACTGTCGATCAGCTTCAGTGTCTCTACGTACCAAGTAAACCAAGTACGAGTTTGACCAACCACTGCTGAATTTTCGAACAGTTTAGACGTACGAAGAAAATCACGTTGCCTTCCCGGCTTGGCTACGCTGCTATGCCTGCCGCATGTAGAGTGATCGGCCTTGCCGGCGTGCTCGACTTGAATACTCGGCGCT
>JAODUO010004545.1:7500-14943 GCA_025642075.2 Ridgeia piscesae
ACTATTGATAAGCTAACGAGCTGCTTCCAGATCTTTCAGCCCCAAGCTGTAGCAGCTGTCATCCCACAAAAAGGGAACAAATGTTTTGGAAGAATTTGGAAACAACACGACTGTGTTGATCTGTTGATCGTACTGTCATGTTTGGCGCACCATAACATCGCGTGACCTTAACATGTACATCCGGGTCCCTGGCGTTGCAGATAATAAACCTGTCAGAGTTACTTAGTCAATGTTGTTACTTTACTTTATGTTCGATACGCATAAGAACATAACATGGTGTCAGAAAGTTATGTTAAAAGAGACGCACGCCGACAAGGAGACACAAGCTCAGACTTGGCGGTTGTTATTGACAGCTCGCGACATCGACGTCATCGTAAGCGCCGAGTAGGTACAAGTCGAGCACGCCGGCAAGGCCGATCACGCTACATGCGGCAGGCATAGCAGCGTAGCCGAAGCCGAAGTGACAACCGATGAAGTAAACAACTGTCGTCCACCGTCTAATACTGTTACGAAGAAATAACAGCAGTGGTTGGTCAAACTCGTACTTGGTTTACTTGGTACGTAGAGACACTGAAGCTGATCGACAGTGAGAAACTTGCGGACATAAATAGTCTGACTTTGTAATCTAGCTGAGTCAGCGATTGAGTGACAACGTGACAGTCGCAGCATGGCCGATATTAGGCAACCGGATGAACTCGTTCTCTTAACAGGGAACATAGCAGAGAACTGGCGTAAATTTCGACAAGAATTCGAACTGTACATGATCGCGTCAGGTCATGATGGTAAGCCAGAAAAACAAAAAGTCGCGTTGTTGTTACATGTGGCCCGAAAGCAAGCCATAGATGTCTTCAACACGTTCGCGTTGACCGAGGAGCAGAAGGCAGATTATGATGTCGTCGTCCAACGATTTGAAACTTACTGTAGCCCTAAGACCAACGAAACATATGAGCGATATATGTTTAACAGCCGCAAACAATTTCAAGGGGAGGCGGTCGAGCAATTTGTCACTGAACTGAAAATTCGGGCACAAAGCTGCAACTTCGGCGATCTGCGAGACAGCATGATAAGAGACCGTCTGGTGTTGGGAATAACAAGCCAGCGTGTCAGAGAACGGCTGCTGAGGGAGGAGGACCTAACCCTGGGAAAGGCGGTGCAAATATGTCAGGCCGCAGAAATAAGTGAGCGACAAATCCAGACGATAGCAGCAACAGTTGACGGAGATGCAAGTATTAACTACTGTACCACCAGGGGGCGACACCAGCAACGGAAACCAACCCAAACTCCAACGAAAATGAAATGTAGTTGTTGCGACACATTTCATGCACCTAGAGCTTGCCCAGCGTATGGCAAACCATGCAACAAATGCGGGAAAAGGGACATTTTGCCCGTGTGTGCAGAACAAAAGCAAAGAGAGGGAAAGTTCGCTATGTGGCACACAGCGAGCCTCCAGAATATACAAACGAGTTGTTTGTAGGCCTAGCGAACAACGGGCACAAGGAAGGCAAACGCAAATGGACCCAAAAGCTGCAGGTGGAGAACTGTTGGGTCAGCTTCAAATTAGATACTGGCTCAGATGTAAGCATCATATCAGAGCAACAGTATCTGAAGCTGAAACCAACGCCACAGTTGGAGAAGAGTCCTGCTGTCATGACGTCATACAGTGGAGAAAGGATTCAGAGCCTGGGTGTCTGCCGTGTGTCCGTGCGATATAAGAAGCGGAAGATAGCGACCTTCATGGAAGTCGTGCAAGATGAATGTCGTCCAGCACTCCTAGGGGGCAATGACTGTGAAATGTTAGGTCTTCTAAAGCGAGTGCATCTCATCGAAGCTGGCAGAAAACCACAAAACGAGCCGATGAAAGAGGAAATCAAGAAGAAACACTCACAGTTGTTTAGGGGTAACGGTGCATTGCCAGGTGTTCACACAATAGTCCTGAAAGATGGAGCGAAAGGCGTCATTCATGCACCAAGGAGAGTGGCAGTTGCAAAAAGGCCACAACTCAAGAAGGAACTTGATCGGCAGGTGAAACTCGGGTTTCTAGCCAAAGTTGACGAGCCAACAGAATGGGTAAATTCCCTAGTGATTGTGGAGAAAGCGAACGGACAAATGCGACTGTGCATCGACCCAAAGGATCTGAACAAGGAAATCAAGAGGGAGCACTTCCAAATACCAACGAAGGAGGAAATCCTGGGAAAACTCGAAAATGCGAAGTATTTCTCAAAGATGGACGCAACCGCAGGGTTTCATCAAATTCAGCTTGACAAGAAATCATCGATGCTAACCACTTTCAACACGCCGTTTGGAAGATACCGCTATCTGAGATTGCCAATGGGTATTTGCTCCGCTCCTGAGGTGTTCCACAAGACAATGCATCAGTTTCTGGAAGACTTCGAGGGGGTCAGCGTGTACATGGACGACATCATCGTTTGGGGATCGACTGAAGCAGAGCATGATGAGCGTCTAGAGAAGACCCTGGAGAGGTTGACTCAGGTGGGGTTGGTTTTGAACGTGGACAAGTGCTACTTCAGACAAGCTGAATTGCCATATCTTGGAGAAGTCGTGACACAAGATGGTGTGAAACCAGACCCCGAGAAAGTTCAGGCAGTGACAGATATGCCTACACCAACGAATGCAACAGAGCTGCAACGCGTGCTGGGCATGGTGACGTATCTGGGGAGATACATTCCGAATCTATCAGCAAGAACTGCACCACTTCGTTCGCTGCTGGGGAAAGACATCGAGTGGCAGTGGAATGCTGAACAGGAAGCCGCGTGGATAGGCATCAAAGAGGCGCTAACGAAACATCCGGTACTGCAATACTATGATGAGAGCAAAGCGATCAAAGTTTCAAGTGATGCGTCTAAGGACGGAATCGGTGCCGTCCTACTCCAGGAGACAAAAGGAGAGTGGATGGCAGTGGCATACGCATCGAGATCTATGACGACAGCAGAAAAGAACTACGCACAGATCGAAAAGGAGCAACTGAGTGTTGTCTTTGCCTGCGAAAGATTTCACTCATACATCTATGGGCGCAGGGTACTCGTAGAAACTGACCACAAGCCTTTGATCTCGATATCGAAGAAACAACTCGGCGATGCTCCACCGAGGCTACAGCGACTACTGCTTCGCATACAGAAGTATGACTTAGTGCTGGAGTATACGCCGGGAAAGTACCTCGTGATTGCTGACACACTGTCGCGATCGTATCCTTCAAAGAGGACGGAAAGCACGACAGAGTCAGAAGTGCACATACATGTGTGTGCAATGAAGTCTGGCTTACCTGTCTCTGAACGCAAATGGGAACAAATCGCGGAGGCGACAGCAAATGATGAAGAGCTACAGAGAGTAGTTTGCTGCATGAGTGATGGCACTGTCGTCTGCCCAAAACCATATCTGACGTTCATAGACGAACTCAGCATCGTTGACGGGGTGATTGTAAAGGGTCAACGAGTTGTTGTACCAAGAAGCATGAGAACACAGATGCTGCAGCTAGTCCACGAGGGACATATGGGCATAGAGAAGTGCAAGAGACGTGCACGGGAGATACTCTATTGGCCCAACATGAACCAAGATATCTATGAGACAGTGTCGCGATGCGATGTCTGTCAGGTGCATAGATATGCACAACCGAAAGAGCCATTGAGAATGCACGAGAGGCCAAACAGACCATGGGCGAAAGTAGGATGCGACTTGTTTTACCTGAAACAGAAGCCATACTTACTCACCATTGACTACTACTCGCACTACCCCGAAACGGCGTTGTTGGCAAGCGAAACGAGTGGGCAAGTGATCATCCACCTTAAGGCGTTGTTCTCGAGATATGGCATACCAAGCACAGTGATGTCAGATGGAGGTCCACAGTTTGCCAGTGCTGAGTTTCAAAGATTCTCAGAGGAATGGGGCTTTGACCATAAGATGTCCAGTCCGTACTACCCTCAATCCAACGGGCTGGCAGAGAATGGCGTGAAGGTAGTGAAACGTCTGTTGACAAAAGCAGCAGAGAAAGGGGAGGACCCGTACCTAGCAATGCTAGCGTACCGAGACGCACCCTTGAACAATGGGAAAACACCAGCAGAACTGTTGCTGGGACGAAACTGAGAACACGGCTGCCGTCTACAGCATACAGACGAGAGACATTACAGACCAACTTACCAAGACGCAGCGACAAGGGTAAGCCACTGCCTGAGCTGCATCCCAATGCGACGGTGTGGGTGAAAGCAACAAACAGACGTCAAGGAAAGTGGCCGCACAAAGCAAGGGTTGTCCGATCATCAGGTCCAAGATCCTATGATGTGGAAATGGAAGATGGGCGTATGACACGCAGGAATCGACAACACCTGTTGCTCACCAGAGAACCCTACCGACCAATCATTGCTGAGACCGGTGAGACAACACAGAAGTCGCCAATGCCAGTGGAGAACCGCAATGACGAAAGCACACCGTCATCACCAGTGCAGCGTACACCGTCATCACCAGTGCAGCGTACACCGTCATCACCAGTGGTGCACGCAAGTGCAACCAGTGAAACTAAACATCCTTGTGTGCGCAGGTATCCTGAGAGATACAGGAAGCCTCCGAGGAGATTGGACCTCTGATAACCACCACTGGTACATGAAAGGGCATAATAATCCCTTACCAGTGGTTGGGACACAAGTAGTCTACTTGTGTTCCATATAATCTTAGATTAGCAGACAGACTAAAGGACATTTGCTTAATTAAAAGTAGTGTATTCACAAATGTTCCTGCAGATTGATCACATGGACTTTCGAATAATGGACAATTATTTCGAACAATGGACACTGAATAGATAGAAATATGTTCAAGTTACTCTTGTGTTAAAAAGGGAGATGTGTTGATCTGTTGATCGTACTGTCATGTTTGGCGCACCATAACATCGCGTGACCTTAAAATGTACATCCGGGTCCCTGGCGTTGCAGATAATAAACCTGTCAGAGTAACTTGTTGTTACTTTACTTTATGTTCGATACGCATAAGAACATAACAACGACTAGCCAGACATAATTAATTTGGACACTGTCTGAATCCAGCAGTCTCGGATAAGCAGTGAATAGCTTCGAAGCTCTGGCATTAAACGAGATTGTCAAGAATATCATGAACTCTGAGTAGATGAACAGAAACATCAGTAGTATAAAGGGATGGAGGAGGTCAAAGGTCAAGTGGCGCCACCTGACGGATAATGTGGTAATCCGCCATCTAGCGGAAGGTCATGAACTAATAGTATCTAAATTCGTGCGGTTTATTTTTTTAATAGGTGGCGCCACCTGGTGTATACCAGGGTGATTGATGGCCAAGGGTGTTAGGGGTCAAGTAGCGCCCCCTGGTGTATACATGGTGAACCACAAACTAGGTCAACGAACAAGTGGTGCCATCTGACTAATACTTCCTCAACTAATACCCCATAAATACGTGTGTCTTATTTTTTAATATTGTTAAATGTTTTTTTAAATTATGTTAAAAGGGTTAGAGTTCATGTAGCGCTTCCTGGCGGTCAACGCTCCTGGTAAACGAACAAGTGGGGCCATCTGACGAATACGTCGTCAGTGAATACCCCCAAAATATGTGTCTCTTATCTTTCAACCACTTCTAAAAATAGTCAATGAGACGATCCTGGTGAGAGCGACGCGAAGCAAGGGTGTTACTCAGAAGTCCGTGCTTTTTGGGAAGGGTTACTCAGAAGTCCGTGCTTTTTAGGGGAGGGTTACTCAGAAGTCCGTGCTTTTTAGGGGTAAGGCTTACAACGCGGTCGGCGTTCTTTTCTACAACAATTAATTTCGGCACCTGAAGATATTTATAAATTGATTGTTCTCTTAAAGGATTTCTTAAAGAATTACCAGTGATTGGTTTCAATTCTGGAAGGTATGATTTAAATCTTATTAAAACATATATCGCTTACAACGCGGTCGGCGTTGTTTTCTACAACAATTAATTTCGGCACGGTCACGTGATTTAATATTACATCCGTCAACTGATGTACTCGGTGACTTCACTGTTTTTTTGTCATCCAACTCGATACAATGTTACAATAAACTGGTGCGCTGATGCAGTACCATTCTTGCAACAATGTATCGTCGTGTCGCCGTGCGTTTTGTCGAGTTGTGATTGGTTGGAACCTTTTCGGCACCCCCACGTGACTCTAACGACCACCTCTAACCATATATAAGACGTCCGTTTTTGGAGGCTGTCATTCGTTCTCCGTCATTCAACCTTGCGTTCTCCGACATTCAACCTTGTTGCTATGGCTAACCTTATGAGAACCGGTTGGTCTTACGCAGTCGCCGTCAGAGGTCCCGTTCGCCAACACAAATCAGCTGGGTTAGCACCCATTCCTACCAAGGATGAGGCATTTCCTCCATTGGTACAGACATCACCACCAGAACAACTCCCTCTCCCGGCGGCGACAGCGGCGGAGCCGATAGCTCCGAATGAGAATCATGTGGTAAGTCTTTGTCAATGTCATATGTCGATTTTTCGTGTTAACTATAACTTCGTTAATTTTTGAAAACGCGAATACGTATATTTTAAATTACATGACTAAAACTTTCGTTTGGTCTTTGTTGTAGTCGGATGTATGCGTTGTGGCACCGCCACCACCGCCACCACCACCATCGCGGGTACAGTTCAAGTGCCTGCACTGTGGGATGGGGTTTACCAGGCGGGACAACTGCCAACGCCACATCCGCCGCGGTCATTGCACCCGTCGCAAGAGGACGGCAGAGGACGACGCGTTGGACGCCGTTGTGGTGAGTTAACCGTTGTAGTAATATTATGTGCTATGTTTCCGTTTCCGTAAAAATACCGCTTCGCTCCACATGCAAAACACAACTTCCGTAAAAATGGCGGCGCGTTTTAAAATGGCAGCGCTTCCAATAATAACATCCGTAACACGACTTCCGTAAAAACAATGGCGCCTCCCATAACATCCGTAACAAGACTTCCGACAAAATGGTGGTACATACCACAACCCATGACAACTTCCGTAAAAATGGCAGGGCTTTCCGCCACGTTCGTGTCGTAGCTATTTAGTTTTGTTTTTGTTTGTGTTTGTTTAGTTTTCTAAATTGTATTAAAATATTGTTGTAGCGATTCATAGAAGGGCCGTCACCCGCCAAGAGGCAGCCCGTTGTGCGCCAGCTGTCCCCACCAGCCCCAACCCAGGTGCCAGCCCAGGTGCCACCCCATGTGCCAGCCTCAGCCCCAACCCTAGCCCTTGGGGAGCAGCAGCCGGTGACCAGTGGCGCCGCGGTGAGTCGTGTTTGAATATGAAGTGTATTATTATTATTATTGTAATTATGATCAAGCATCGCGTGTCAATGTTGTTCATATGTCAAGAAATGTGTTTAATTTACTCCCATATTATTAAAACCGGATTAGTTATAACATATCGTACTTGTTATGAAAAAGATTCACGTGAAAACGCGTCTT
>JAODUO010004546.1:0-10139 GCA_025642075.2 Ridgeia piscesae
GTCGTGTCGAGTCTGGTGACGTTGATGACATTGTTGCGGCTGTCACTCCAGTAGAGGTGTCGTGAGTACGGATCAATGGCGATGTCGTAGAGGACGAAGTTACTGCCATGTTGATTTGCGTGTAGGAACATGGAGGCTGTGACAGAGTGGAGACAGTGAGGATCTGAGTTGTACATGGATCATGAGGATCTGAGTTGTACACGGATCATGAGGATCTGAGTTGTACACAGATCATGAGGATCTGAGTTGTGCACGGATCATGAGAATCCGAGTTGTACCTGGATCATGAGGATCCGATTTGTTTATGGATCAGAGGATCTGAGTTGTACACGGATCATGAGGATCTGAGTTGAAATACGGGACCCTTTTGGAGGATCTGGGGTTTTTTAAACAGGATCATGAGGATTTGAGTTATACAGGATCATGACGATCTGAGTTTTACACGGATCAGAGGACCCGAGTTGTACAGGAAATAACACTACAGTACACATATACGGGCTTAAAAGTTCTTTGAAACTATTTTAAATTAGCCTTTAAAAAAAAATTAACAAAGAAAGTTTGACGCAAATGTGTGATAATTAAGACGGCAACTGGAAGAAAGGAACACAGCCGAGCCCGAAATACACAACCTTTAAGTGATGATAATGAACTGTCCATTTAAAAGTTTCATTTTTATTCTATTTTCTTATACTAGTGTTAAACTAGAGCACACTTTATGCAACTATTTGCATGAAATTGAACCAGTTTTTGTCATAAAATTTTCAAACGCCAAAAAAAGGCCCGGCCCTTTTGGGGACACCTGGCCCGGAAACCCCCCCCTTGGAATTGGGGGCAGGACAATGTCGGGGGCGGTGTTGTTTGCCCCTTCCCCCATCAGGATACGACTGATGCGGCGATTCTGACTGAACAGTAGGAAGTTGTCTGGTGCTGGGGAACAAACAACCACGGTGACAGTCAACAGCTTTAAAAGTCACGTCATATCCAGTCCACCATTACAAAACTCTATGCCAAAACTAGTGCACGTAATAGTTCTCTTGCGTTTATATAAAATAGACTAAGGTATTAGGGTTGTCCCATTTTTCTATAAATAGTGGGGTTACAGAAATCGGCAAATGATGACGGTGGTCAGTCAGAGTAATACTGGCAGCCTGTCGGACCCTGTTTACAAATATAATTTGGTATTATTTATTTATTTAATAAAAAATTATTATATAATAATTCTAATATTTTACTTTTTGTCTTAAAACTATGTCATATGTGAATTACTTGGAACATATAGTATTTATTATCTTTTTTAATATAATATCAGATGTCCCATGATATACTTTTTTTAACTTCTGTACGATTCCATGTATGTTTTACTGTGACGTGTGTGCATGCCTATGAACGGACTGGGCTGGTCCTGGAGATATGGCTAGTAATGCTAGTAATAAATTTACACTGAATGTACATGATAAGTTTAGTTATACTGTGCTGGCTCACATCCTAACAGGGAACAACCCAAAGACAGCAGCTATAAATCACAAATTAAAATATTTTGACCTTTTAAAACTGGTCCCGACAGTGGAGCGCTCTGGAGGCTACCGACGTTTTTCACAAAACTTAATTTTATAGGTGCCCACAATTTAATTTTAAATTTTAAAACCCAGGCTTTCCAATGCCATTAAAACAATTCCTTTAAAGCCTTGTTTTTGCAATTTGTAACATCACATTTCACATCAAACTACCCCTTCCGCAGTAAGTGAACCACAACCCCGAGTGAGTGAGGACACAGGGCGTTCATGCGGTACTTACGTAGACACGCCTTCTCATCGGGGGCGAGGGTGTAGTGGGAGGGGCAGGCGCAGCGGTGGGTGAGGCGAGACATGTGGCGGGCTGGGTGGGCGATACACAGGTGAGAACAACCCCCACTGTTGATTCCGCACGGATTCCACCCTACAACACAACAACAGCTGTATAAGTGAACAGATACGTTAAATAAACTGAGGATGGTATATACATCAGAGGCTGTTGTCTGTGCCTCACTTACACACATACATCACATGTCAATGATTAATGAATAGCCAGCTCAGTAACATATTAAAACTAAATGTTTTAGTAGAATTTCTAATAATCTACTGGACAGATTATTTAGGTCATTAAATATATTAGTACAGCGCATTATTACATATAACAAGGTTTGTATACTCCATGCTGATCCAATTTTTTGATAAAATATTCCTCAGCGTGGGTGTACATACATATTTATGTACATCTACATGAAAAATAGTAATTATCAACCAACGTAAAAAAAATTAAAGCATGTCTAACGATATCTAGTTAAAAATTGTCTGAAGAAGTTTACTAAACATTAACAACTCGCAGTAACTAGACTACAACCAGACTACATAGCCGGAAAGAAAACAAAAACAATACTGACCACTCTGCCGGGACGCGTGGAACACGAGGATGTCCATGACGTAGTCGAGGTCGCCCTGTATGCGAGTGCGATTGCTGCCGGTTGTCTTATTGGCCCGCTCTATACTGCGTGTGTTCCAGTCTGTCCAGTAGAGGTAGTCCATGTACTGGGTGAGTCCGAAGGGATGGGGGATGTCATCCGAGATCACCGGCCGAATCTGGTTGCCGAGGAGGTCCGACGTCTCGATCATCTGACTGTCCAGGTTCGTCCAGTAGAGTCGGCGGTCAGTGAAGTCGATGGTCAGTCCGTTGATGCGACCGGTGTTGGACACGAGTTGGTGGCGGTCAGTGCCGTCCAGAAGGGCGCGCTCTATCTTGTGGTCAGTGCCCCAGTCGATCCAGTACATGAATCTGAAAACAGTCAATACAATCTACATAAACCCTAATTCTCCAGTAATTATCCTAATAATTTGCCTTATAAATTATACGAAAATATCTGTTAATACATTTGAATATACTTTATAAATATTTACTGCTTATTTTGATTGTTCATAGACTACCTCTAAGACTATAATTATTGTTAATATAAATGTTTATATAGTTGTTAGACTGTGTAGTAACTGGATGAATCTGGACAATCTCGATTGATCAGGCATCATAACACTCTTTTATATTTATTTTCTAAGTTATTTATGCATTATAACAAAATATTAAAAAATTGTAAGTAAGCCAATTTCTTGGGTTTGTTTATAAACTAAAACACACATTTGTACTACTGATTTACCATTATATCTAACAGAACTTTTAATTGTAATAAGTAAACTCATTTTGTTCCTAAAATCTTGGTGCATCAATCTGGAATAGGTAAGCAAAAATTAAGCATTATCAGTTGTAAATATACAGGTGGATATGCAGTGGAGCTAAAGAAAATAAACAATAAGCTTTCAAACGACAAAAGTACGTCAACACTTTCTACTGAACAAAGAGTGAATTTATGTCAGACCGAAATTCTCCCAGTCATTTCATAATAGACTTGTTATCACATCTATCGCACTGTTTAGGTACACACCCTTCGGGCGGGTCAAGGGCGATGGACCGTGGTCCATTGAGGTCTGCCCACAGTAGGACCCTCCTAGAGGACCCGTCGAGACGTGACATCTCGATGCGGTTGGTGCCTGTGTCGGTCCAGTAGAGGTTGCGAGCCACCCAGTCGACGGCCAGACCCTCGGGAAACTGGAGCCCATGGAGCACAACTTGCTCCAGGGCACTGCCGTTCATGAAGGCTCGACTGATGCTCTGTAACGGCACACTTCACTCGTCAGACCCTCACACTAGAGTATCATTAGTATTAAAATCAGCATTTAGTCGTATCTCCGGGACCAGCACGTTCATAGGTTGATACAAACATTGTAAAATTATATGGAATCATAATATATATATATATATATATATATATATATATATATATATATATATATATATATATATAAACACAACAATATATACTTCTTTTACAGCATATTCACATATATATAGTACTATAGTACACAAACCAATGTCATAATAATTAATAGAAATGCATGTACTTATATTTATAATGAAATATGTCATTTATATATATACTTAAAATTAATATTGTATACAGTTTTTTCTTCTTCTGCACATCTTTTGATATCAATTTGTTGGACAATTACTTTAGTGGTTTCTGTGATAGCGACTCATAAGTCTTAACAGGACTCACCGATCCACTTTGTACTACACACATATCTGTATTATATGTTGATTGTACAAGGGTCTAAATAAACATTCTTGTTCTTGTGCATAACCCATTCATACTTTTTAATAAGAATCTGTGATGTTTAACATAAAACTCAGGAAATCAAAAGGTGCCAGTAGACGTTGCGGCTGTACCTTCAGACTGATGTCTGTCCAGTAGATGCGACTGTCGTTGATGTCAAAGTCCAGGGCGCTCGCCTCCTTCACCCCTGCCAGGGGGATCACGATGTCGTTGTGCTTCGTCTCGAGCGAGATACGTCGGATGTCTGCCCGTCGTGAGAACAGCAGGAAGGCTTCTGGCTCTATGCACGTCTTACCATTGGCAAGGAGCTCTAGCCCCATCGGGCAAGCACAGATTGGGCCTTTGGGCGCCGGTCTGTTGAGGCAGAGGTGGCTGCAGCCATTGTCGTTGTGTGAACATGCATTGGTGCCTAAAATAGAAACAGAAACAGCATTGTTAGTTCAACCATATTTAATTCCCATATTCAGTCAAATTACATAAACAATTATAATCACTATTTTGATGCCAGTTCAATCACGTCCAACTGCCTGTTTTTGGCTGCAACAATGTGGATCTTATCAACGTTTTCATCCCTGTTTTCTGGTTAAGGAGGCCAATCTACCAGCATAAATAATGGCTTGGTGCAATACACTGAGAGGCTTGCTTTCGTTCATTCATAGGCAGAGTTGCTTTCTTGAGAAGTTCAACACTTCTATTGGTTATTAAATTCTATGGTCTCTACTGATGGTACAATAAATGACTGGACTAGGCAGATCAGGTACTAACTCATGATGAATGGCTGCTATCATAAAATTGCAAACAAATTATTTTTAAAATACCACTAATTTGTTAGTGACGTCACCAACCTGTCACAAAAACAACTACTTGTGAGTAGTTTGTGGAAGATGTGACTGACCTTCTACTCTTGTGACGTCCACTGCCTTGAGACCCATGAGGTCCGGCAGCTGGTCAATGATGATGGTGCGGTCAGCCCCCGTCTTCTTACTGATGCGCTCGATGGATCGTCGCTGCCAGTCTGTGCAGTACAGGTAGTCTCCTACAATAACACAGTCTCTAGAGTGACACAGTCCGTGCAGTACAGGTAGTCTCCTACAATAACACAGTCTCTAGTGTGACACAGTCTGTGCAGTACAGGTAGTCTCCTACAATAACACAGTCTCTAGTGTGACACAGTCTGTGCAGTACAGGTAGTCTCCTACAATAACACAGTCTCTAGTGTGACACAGTCCGTGCAGTACAGGTAGTCTCCTACAATAACACAGTCTCTAGAGTGACACAGTCCGTGCAGTACAGGTAGTCTCCTACAATAACACAGTCTCTAGTGTGACACAGTCCGTGCAGTACAGGTAGTCTCCTACAACAACAGTCTCTAGAGTGACACAGTCCGTGCAGTACAGGTAGTCTCCTACAACACAGTCTCTAGAGTGACACAGTCCGTGCAGTACAGGTAGTCTCCTACAATAACACAGTCTCTAGAGTGACACAGTCCGTGCAGTACAGGTAGTCTCCTACAACAACACAGTCTCTAGAGTGACACAGTCAATGTTATTAATAAGTACCTTTCTGCCCGGACTGTGTCCTCTAGAGACTGTGTTGAGTAAAACAGGAGATTTTTTTGGCAGGACTGTGTCGAGACTGTGTTGTTGTGTAAGGGACTACCTGTACTACACACAGACTAATGTCTGCTAGAGACTGTGTTATTGTAGGAGACTACCTGTACTGCACAGACTGTGTCACACTAGAGACTGTGTTATTGTAGGAGACTACCTGTACTGCACAGACTGGCAGCGACGATCCATCGAGCGCATCAGTAAGAAGACGGGGGCTGACCGCACCATCATCATTGACCAGCTGCCGGACCTCATGGGTCTCAAGGCAGTGGACGTCACAAGAGTAGAAGGTCAGTCACATCTTCCACAAACTACTCACAAGTAGTTGTTTTTGTGACAGGTTGGTGACGTCACTAACAAATTAGTGGTATTTAAAAAATAATTTGTTAGCAATTTTATGATAGCAGCCATTCATCATGAGTTAGTACCTGATCTGCCTAGTCCAGTCATTTATTGTACCATCAGTAGAGACCATAGAATTTAATAACCAATAGAAGTGTTGAACTTCTCAAGAAAGCAACTCTGCCTATGAATGAACGAAAGCAAGCCTCTCAGTGTATTGCACCAAGCCATTATTTATGCTGGTAGATTGGCCTCCTTAACCAGAAAACAGGGATGAAACGTTAAAAGACAATGGTGCAGCCACCTTGCCTAAAACCGGCCCCAAAGGAATTGTGTTGCCCCCATGGGGTAATTTGCCAATGGTCGTCATAGAGCCAGAAGCCTTCCTGCTGTTCTCACGACGGGCAGACATCCGACGTATCTCGCTCGAGACGAAGCACAACGACATCGTGATCCCCCTGGCAGGGGTGAAGGAGGCGAGCGCCCTGGACTTTGACATCAACGACAGTCGCATCTACTGGACAGACATCAGTCTGAAGGTACAGCCGCAACGTCTACTGGCACCTTTTGATTTCCTGAGTTTTATGTTAAACATCACAGATTCTTATTAAAAAGTATGAATGGGTTATGCACAAGAACAAGAATGTTTATTTAGACCCTTGTACAATCAACATATAATACAGATATGTGTGTAGTACAAAGTGGATCGGTGAGTCCTGTTAAGACTTATGAGTCGCTATCACAGAAACCACTAAAGTAATTGTCCAACAAATTGATATCAAAAGATGTGCAGAAGAAGAAAAAACTGTATACAATATTAATTTTAAGTATATATATAAATGACATATTTCATTATAAATATAAGTACATGCATTTCTATTAATTATTATGACATTGGGTTTTGTGTACAAGTACTTAAAATAGTTTAAAAAAAAAATATATATTTTATTTTTATATATATATATATATATATATATATATATAAATTATATATTTTTTTTTATAATATAATTTAATTAAAAAAGGGTTTTTTAATATAATTTTGGGGAAATAATTTTCCTCAATTATGAACGGCAGTGCCCTGGAGCAAGTTGTGCTCCATGGGCTCCAGTTTCCCGAGGGTCTGGCCGTCGACTGGGTGGCTCGCAACCTCTACTGGACCGACACAGGCACCAACCGCATCGAGATGTCACGTCTCGACGGGTCCTCTAGGAGGGTCCTACTGTGGGCAGACCTCAATGGACCACGGTCCATCGCCCTTGACCCGCCCGAAGGGTGTGTACCTAAACAGTGCGATAGATGTGATAACAAGTCTATTATGAAATGACTGGGAGAATTTCGGTCTGACATAAATTCACTCTTTGTTCAGTAGAAAGTGTTGACGTACTTTTGTCGTTTGAAAGCTTATTGTTTATTTTCTTTAGCTCCACTGCATATCCACCTGTATATTTACAACTGATAATGCTTAATTTTTGCTTACCTTTTCCCAAAACCCTTAAAAAAATTTTACAAAATTAAAAGTTCTGTTAGATATAATGGTAAATCAGTAGTACAAATGTGTGTTTTAGTTTATAAACAAACCCAAGAAATTGGCTTACTTACAATTTTTTAATATTTTGTTATAATGCATAAATAACTTAGAAAATAAATATAAAAGAGTGTTATGATGCCTGATCAATCGAGATTGTCCAGATTCATCCAGTTACTACACAGTCTAACAACTATATAAACATTTATATTAACAATAATTATAGTCTTAGAGGTAGTCTATGAACAATCAAAATAAGAAAAATTTTTTTTTCGTAAAAAATTTTTTAAAAAAAGGCAAATTATTAGGATAATTACTGGAGAATTAGGGTTTATGTAGATTGTATTGACTGTTTTCAGATTCATGTACTGGATCGACTGGGGCACTGACCACAAGATAGAGCGCGCCCTTCTGGACGGCACTGACCGCCACCAACTCGTGTCCAACACCGGTCGCATCAACGGACTGACCATCGACTTCACTGACCGCCGACTCTACTGGACGAACCTGGACAGTCAGATGATCGAGACGTCGGACCTCCTCGGCAACCAGATTCGGCCGGTGATCTCGGATGACATCCCCCATCCCTTCGGACTCACCCAGTACATGGACTACCTCTACTGGACAGACTGGAACACACGCAGTATAGAGCGGGCCAATAAGACAACCGGCAGCAATCGCACTCGCATACAGGGCGACCTCGACTACGTCATGGACATCCTCGTGTTCCACGCGTCCCGGCAGAGTGGTCAGTATTGTTTTTGTTTTCTTTCCGGCTATGTAGTCTGGTTGTAGTCTAGTTACTGCGAGTTGTTAATGTTTAGTAAACTTCTTCAGACAATTTTTAACTAGATATCGTTAGACATGCTTTAATTTTTTTTACGTTGGTTGATAATTACTATTTTTCATGTAGATGTACATAAATATGTATGTACACCCACGCTGAGGAATATTTTATCAAAAAATTGGATCAGCATGGAGTATACAAACCTTGTTATATGTAATAATGCGCTGTACTAATATATTTAATGACCTAAATAATCTGTCCAGTAGATTATTAGAAATTCTACTAAAACATTTAGTTTTAATATGTTACTGAGCTGGCTATTCATTAATCATTGACATGTGATGTATGTGTGTAAGTGAGGCACAGACAACAGCCTCTGATGTATATACCATCCTCAGTTTATTTAACGTATCTGTTCACTTATACAGCTGTTGTTGTGTTGTAGGGTGGAATCCGTGCGGAATCAACAGTGGGGGTTGTTCTCACCTGTGTATCGCCCACCCAGCCCGCCACATGTCTCGCCTCACCCACCGCTGCGCCTGCCCCTCCCACTACACCCTCGCCCCCGATGAGAAGGCGTGTCTACGTAAGTACCGCATGAACGCCCTGTGTCCTCACTCACTCGGGGTTGTGGTTCACTTACTGCGGAAGGGGTAGTTTGATGTGAAATGTGATGTTACAAATTGCAAAAACAAGGCTTTAAAGGAATTGTTTTAATGGCATTGGAAAGCCTGGGATTCACAGATTTCAGAAATTAAATTGTGGGCACCTATAAAATTAAGTTTTGTGAAAAACGTCGGTAGCCTCCAGAGCGCTCCACTGTCGGGACCAGTTTTAAAAGGTCAAAATATTTTAATTTGTGATTTATAGCTGCTGTCTTTGGGTTGTTCCCTGTTAGGATGTGAGCCAGCACAGTATAACTAAACTTATCATGTACATTCAGTGTAAATTTATTACTAGCATTACTAGCCATATCTCCAGGACCAGCCCAGTCCGTTCATAGGCATGCACACACGTCACAGTAAAACATACATGGAATCGTACAGAAGTTAAAAAAAGTATATCATGGGACATCTGATATTATATTAAACAAAGATAATAAATACTATATGTTCCAAGTTTTAAAATTCAAAAAAAAAAAAAAAAAAAATTTAAAAAAATAAATAATACCAAATTATATTTGTAAAAGGGGCCCGGTGAATTTCTCTGACTGACCACCCCATCATTTGCCGTTTCTGTAACCCCCTATTTTAGAAAAATGGGACAACCCAAAAATCTTTTTAATAAACCAAAAACTTTTTCATATTTTTAATTTTTAAATTATATGAAAAAGGAACCTGGTTTTTTTAAAAGCCCCCTTTGGGCTATGCCGTGGGGGGGAAAAACCCCCCCCGTCCTGCCCATCCAAGTGGTGCGCAGTGTCAGGGCGCTGGCGTTTGACCCTGTTGACCGGGTCATCTACTGGATCGATGGCCGCAACAAGGCTGTGAAGAGAGTGGCCGAAAATGGCACAAAGGTTTGTGTGATCTGTCTGCATTTGTCTCAACATTTCATGACAAAAACTGGTTCAATTTCATGCAAATAGTTGCATAAAGTGTGCTCTAGTTTAACACTAGTATAAGAATAGAATAAACTGAAACTTTAAATGGACAGTTCATTATCATCACTTAAAGGTTG
>JAODUO010004548.1:0-10076 GCA_025642075.2 Ridgeia piscesae
CATTTTTTCCCTTTTTAAAAAATGTGCCCCAATTGGGGTTTTTCATTTAATTCCTCTGCACATTAGACCAATGGAAATTTTAAACCAATGTCCCCTCCCTCTGTCCTACGAGTTCCCAGACCCCAAAGAGTGGGACCATTTTTTCCGGTTTGAACGTAGAGTTAAGGGGTGAAATTTTTTATTTAAGGACCCCAGGCTGAACCACATCAGTTTTCAAAAAAAATGTTCTTTTCCCTTATTTTAAAATTTACCAATTTAAATTGGTCTACTGCACATTTATAGTGTGATTCCATGCCCATCAAGGTCACAGAAACCCACGTGGGTTACAGCCTTTTAAAATGTGATTTACACCTCCTCATAGGTTAGAAAAGCATAAGGGGGGTTCATGATTTTATCATTGTGTTAAAAATCATTCATTATGGAGTGGCTAACCAGATAATTTTTTGTATGACCAGTTTTCAGAAAATAACCGGTTTTTTTCGGGGAAACCATTCAGGTCAACATACAACATGTTGTTCAAAGGGGATAATTCAATTATTTATATTCATGTACTTTAGTGTTCACATTTTGTGCATGTGACAGGATGGAAATTTTGTACAAGACCAGTACAGGACAATTTACCAAGCATTTAATGTAAGTTGTGAGTCTTTCTCCATTCCTTAATTTCCAATTTTTTTCAGAATTACTTTCTTTTTTGCTTACGCAAACCGTTGTAATCACAGACCGCAACTTCAAACATCTCTTTAATTTTTTCAGACAAATCCACAGTGCAACTGACCCTTAAAGTATTTAGAATTTTACGTTTTAATTTATTGGAATTTGCTTATTGGTCACTCTTTAAATTACACTTGGTTTGATATGACATGGTGTTCCCAATGTCGCAGTTTAAAATATAAGTCACAAATCAAAATAAACAATTTTACACTCACTGTTTTTCTTTAAACTTGTTTAAAATTGTTTAACTTGTTTATGTAATATCTGTTTGAACATTGTTATAAAACTTTATGGTATTCTTACAATTCTAAATCGTGTAATTGACAATACAAACATCACTGCCCAAATTAATGCCTTCCCAAAAAAAATCATAAAGTAGTATGTACATTGCTAAAGCATGACTCGGAGTCGTGTTTGTTCGTCTTTTCCTATTGAACATAAGGGTCTAAGGTGTTTTATTACCTCACCCCAAATGAAAAAATTTAATGTGACCCCAGTAACATTTAAATATAGTAAGTTTCATATACATACGACACGTTCTTGTCAAAAAAAATGGATAAGGAATCTTTCAGCCTGTTAGTAAAGGGTTTTCATTTAGGGCTGTAGGCGTATTAGTCAATCACAGGATCAATGGTTCTGGGATCATACCAAGTGATAAAAGGCAGGAACAGGATATTCTGAGTAGTAGTTAAATTGATGGAAAATTTGGAATCTACTTTACAATAGATGGCTCATCCAAAATAGTAAAGTTCAGGTAAAGGGTTCCCCCCAAAAATTTTTTTAATTTGGTTATATCTAATAAACATTTGGGTACTATGGTCATATAAACAATAAAAAAACCCTTGTTTACAAGAACACATGTGACCATTTACTGTATATCCCTGCATTCTGTAGTATAATGTATTAGTATAAAACCCTTGACCAACAAACAAACGCATCTATCCACCACACACCCGTGTCGTCTGTTAGAAACTATATGGCATATACACTCGTATTCCTTAATTCTGCACATGTATCATTGTATACTATCTAATACATTTTTACAAACTACATCTGTATGGTATTTCATGCAACTAATTCAACATAACAATCTATACAGCACTACAAACAATGACAACTGCAAACAAAATTAATGTTGTCACACATAATCTTAAAATCCATAAAACTAGAGTGTTTATTTTTATATTGATCTGAAAAATAATAACAACACTCCGAAGTCGTGTTTGGTATAAAAATTTTTAAATATAAATAAACACACAAGTTTTTTAAAGACATTTATATGTCTTTAAATATGATTTTAAAGTTAGAAAAATCTATTTTATCTTGCGCCCTATCAAAACAGAATAACACAACATATACAATAAGACCAGAATTTACAAATTTATGACATAAACATATTTATCACAGACAATACATAAAATTAATCTATCATATGACATGCTTCTACCTAGTTATAATAAGTATGACACTTTTTACGGTACCCTATTTACAGCGTATTACTACACCACACACACAATGCTCGAAAGCAGGTTGTCGGCCGACAGCTTAATCCAGCATGATGATCACCGCCCTACGGAAGTCCACAAGAAACCCCCTTGGGAAACGCGGGCCTGGAAAATTTTTTTCCGCCAATTTTTTGGATGTAAAGAACGTGTCCGTTTGTAAATTATCGAAACCAGACACAATGGTTCGAATGCACAGGTGAGTCAAGTCAAAAGAAAGTCTGTGAGATGACTACCTTGTGACCAGGTATTTAGCACCTGTCCAGGACCTGTCCATTTTGGCACAGATAGGGTGAGGGGTGGACCGTGTTGAAACTAAACACAACTCCTGACTCAATGACTGTGACTGTGGCATTGTGACAGTAATATCTTGTGGCATGACAAAGTTGACCTGACAAAAAGGGCAATACATTGTTTAGAAATTTTTCGCTAAACCCCTTAAAGAA
Source organism: Ridgeia piscesae (assembly GCA_025642075.2). Taxonomy (NCBI): domain Eukaryota; kingdom Metazoa; phylum Annelida; class Polychaeta; order Sabellida; family Siboglinidae; genus Ridgeia; species Ridgeia piscesae. The sequence goes on from JAODUO010004548.1 coordinate 2,663, forward strand.
ATGGGGTTGCTGAAGGAAAAAACTGCAAAGACCTAGGTGGGATTTTGATAAAGCAATGATTGTGATCTAGGATGTCCACTGAAGTCTTGGCCAATCTCACAGGTGAGCTGATAACAAGGCCAAGGATTAACCACTCGTAGCAACTTAGTGTGGCTGTGTAAACATGGCTACGTATATGAACACCAGTGTGATATGCAGGGAATCCAACTTAATTTACCACATGCCTATCAGCCTAAAATGGGGAAATGACCAAGGAGGTGCATGATACGCAAACATTTCCTGTCAATATTACCTGTTAAACAGGCAGTATTGACTATTATCTGTGACGTATGTGTGTGCATGAATGTATGTATGTAAACGTACATGCGTGTGTGTGTGTGCGTGATTTCGTTTTGTTTAAAAAGGATTGAAACCATTTTTTTAAAGTAAAAACAATTAATTTGGGGAAACCTTTTTTTAGAATGGGGAAAGAAAAATAAAAACCAAAAGGGAAATTAAAGGATGGTTTTAAAAGACCAAAAAAAAGGGATTTTTTAATAAACAAAAAGGTGTTCACATGTAAAATTTTGGGGGGACAGAAAACCACAGTAACTTTTTTTTTGAAAACCTTGCCTTGCAACAAAAAAGGTGATTGGTTGTAGTGAAAAAATTAAATTATCATTAAACACCCTGGTGGTGGATTATTAAACCCCGGTAATTTAGGAAAAAAAGGGATAAGAATCTTAAAACCCCTTTTGGGGTTTTAAAACTTTATGGGGCTTAAAAACCCTTTGAAGGGGCCCCCCCGGAAACCCAAAAAAAATGGGGGAAAGCTGTAAAAACAATTGGAAAAGGGTTTAAGCCCCCTGGGAAAAAGTCACAAACACCATTGTTGGAAATCAGTAAACACCCTGATGTGGGCAATTAAATTTTTTTTAAAAAACCCTTTTTGGAAACCCAGGGTCCCCCCCCACTTAATTGCAAAATACAAAAACCCGTTCAACCTCAAACCAAGGGGTTATGGGCACCCCAAAGGGGGGGTTTTTAAAAAAAAAGCATGGTAAGACCTGGGAAAGAGGGGGGGGTAAATCAACAAATTGTTTTATGGTTTCTACTTCCTAAGGGAAAAGGAACCAACAAAAATTTGAAATAAAGCTTTTAAAAAATTTGGGGGGGTAAAAAAAAATTATTGTTTTGGGAAATTTTTAAAAGTGAAAAAAAAAAGGGGGGGGGGGCCCCCAAAAAGGGGGGGGAAAAACCCCCCCAAAAAAACCCCCCCCCTTTTAAAAGGGTTTTAAAAAAAATTTTTGGTGGTTTTCCCCTTTTTAAAAAAAAAAAATTTTTTTTTAAAAAATTTTAAAAAAAAGGGGGGGTTTTAAAAAAATTTTAAAAGGAAAAAAAAAAATTTAAAAAATTTTAAAAATTTTTTTAAAAAAAAAAATTTTCCCCTTTGGGGTTTTTTTTGGGGGGGAAAAGGGCCCCTTTTTGGTTTGGGTTTTTAAAATTTTTTTTTAAAAAAATTTGGGGGGGGAAAAAAAATTTCAAACCCTAAAAAGGGGGTTTTCCCCAAAATTTAAAAAAAAATTTAAAAAAATTTTTTTTTTTGGGGTTTTTCCCCCAAACCTTTTTCCCCTTTTTTTAAAAATTTTCCCCTTTTTTTTTCCGGTTTTTTTTTTTTCCCCCCCAAAAAATTTTTTTTCCCCAAAAAAAAAAAAAATTCCCCTTTAAAAAAAAGGCAAAAATTTTTGGGGAAAAAAAAACCCCAACCATTTTTCCCCCCCTTTTTTCCCCCTTTTTTCCCGGGGGGTTTTATAAAAAAAAAAGGGTTTTTTGGGGGAAAAATTTTTCCCCAAAAAAAATTAAAGGGAATTTTTTTTTTTTTTCCAAAAAAAAAAACCCCAAAATAAAGGGGGAAAAAAAAAAAAATTTAAAAAAAAGGGGGGGCCAAAAAAGGGAAAAAAAACCCCGGGGGGGGGTTTTTTTTTTAAATTTTTTTAAAAAAAGGGGGGGGAAAAACCCTTTTTTTTGGGGTTTTTTCCCCTTTTTTGGGGGGCCCCCCCCCCCCCCTTTTTTTTTTTTCCCCCCTTTTTTAAAATTTTAAACCCTTTTTTTTTTTTTTTTATTTTTTTTTTTTTTAAACCTTTTTATTTTTTTAAAAACTCAAATTTTTTTTTTTTTTAAAAAAAACCCCCCAAAAAAAAGGGGGGAAAAAAAAAATTTTTTTTAAACCCCCAATTTAAAACTTTACATGAAAACGATTGGACACTGAGGTATCTCAAAGGACAGTGTCATGGACAATGTGGGAAGTTTCCACAGTTCTCAAGCAGGTGGCTTTTTAGAAAGTCACTACGTTGACCAGCTGATTTATGGGGGCCATTTCTAACAATACCATTGAATGTGACACGCAACTGCTTGGCATAGTTAGGGGAGCATCTCAAAACTTGAAACGTTTCCGACGTGAGCTTTCGAGATATCTGGATACTACAGTGGAATGTGTTGACAGTTCATTGGCCACGAGAGACGACTAGCAGCTTTAATAATAGCTACAGATTGTTTTTATTATTCCGAGAAACGGTTGTGTTAGTTGTCTGTGTGGGGAGTACTGTGGATTGTAACTTTGACACCAATGGTTTGGTTTAATGTCCATCTCACACTCACACTCACACACTGTGGGCATAAACCACATTGCTGGTCCAAGCGGAAGTCGTACTGGATGCCTTGCTTGGCAACAAGTGTCATTCAATCCACCCCAGGCTCATATCATTTCTTCATAACAATTTCAAGCACACCAAATCCAGGATGGAACCCCGTGAAGGTTATATGTAGGCAACATTTATTTACAACTTAGTTCCGAATAATTTTCCATATTTGTACGGTATTAAAATGGTGCCTTCTAAAGTACATGATTTACAACTGTAATTTATGGGAAATTTTTTCATTTCACTGCCATTTTTGACCATTTATCACAACTATTATCTCCATTTGCACTGGGGTAGTCTTGTGCAAATGTGACAAACTGGCACACCTAGATAATCGTGCGGATTTATTTGTTGGTCTTTTGGATTCTGCCACCATCTTGCAGGTGTGTACCACACAGGATTGACACCTGTGCATCCGTTCCCATGCGTCATCAGTCCGTCCATCTGTCTGCAGATCAAAATAGATTTGGTTGAACAAACGGGGCAGGAGACACAGAGTGTCTGGTGTGTGTAATCGGTGGCTCTGTCAGCTGTTGACTCTGTCGTCTCTTTCTGCCCGGGCATAGTGCACTTGTGGGCCCATTGTTTCCACTGATAAGAACCTGCAGTATCTGCAGCCTCCTTGCATGAACTTGTCCAGAGTGTCTGGGGCCCAGGGCTCAGGCGACTGCCATTTGTACAGATCCCAGCACAATTTGTTTGTAAGAAAAACTAGTGCAAAACGTACACGGCGAGAGACGTCACATTGAGAACGTTGACGCTTGATAAGTAGCTTCGAGTGCCACTTGGATGATTTGCATTCTAGATGTCGCATTAGTAAGACTCATCTTCTGAAAATGTGGATTCGTGTGCTTGAAATTATGTGTTAGCGAGAGTTGATGATGATATATTTTGTAGCGCCAGTTTCCATATGGTAGATTAATGTTGTGTACAAATAGTGATAATTATGGAACACACCCCACCCCCGCCCGCCACGCCCGCCACGCCACGCCCCACCGCACACGCACACGCACACGCCACCACACCACACACACACTGTTTGGACTGGGAGCTGTATACATATACAAAACATTATTATTATAAACTCTTCGAGAACCAGTCTTTTAAATTATCATTATTAGTTTTTGCAAGCCCCCCCCCCCGCCCACCCACCACCCACTTAGTGCTGTTGAAGTCTGTTAGTTGCTATTCATTGTTGAGACTTCCTTTTCCTCTAGTGACATGTGAGAGAACCACTCAATGACAATTTGTCTGTTTACTTAGCTCCCGTCCACTCTGTGGGGTCCCAGGTCTCTACCTAGTGCTGTGGTGATGTTTCCCACAAACACCCCTCATTGGGGTGTCCCACCCCTCCACCCACTCCTTGTTTGTTCCCTGAGGCTTCCATGCACCGTGAATATTCTAATAATGGAGGTTACCCCCCCCATTTAGGCTGACTAAATCATACACAATATGTGTTTATGACTTCAATCACAGGTTTTCTATTTCTCCCTGTGTTCCTATTTATACTTTATCCTATTGGTGTTTCACGACTCCTCATTCAGGTTGTTTCAGGGGTCCTACATGGTTTAATACATCCAAGGTAAATAAAAAAATTTTTTTCCATGTTATAAAAGTGTCCAAAAGAATCATAAAATTTGCACTAAACCAAACCTGGTGTTTCCCCCTCCCCCAAATTTAAAAGTTATCACACAATCCCACATCCTGGGTTCCCCCCAAAGGTCAACCCGGTTTCATCAAAATTTTCTTTTGTTTAAAATAACCTTCATAAAAAATGTGCCACACCCTTTTGGGTTTATGGCAAATGCCCAAATTCCACACAACCAGTCTGGTGTAATACTTCCCCAATTTAAAAAAAACACAAATAAACCGAAGGGTTTGGGGGAAAAACATTTTCCGCCTACCCCAGGGACTTGCATTCCTCCCGCAATGGCCCTTTTTTACCATTTTAATTTTCAGCAGGGAAACAAAATGGAGGGGAAAAGTTTTTTTATTACTGCCACCTCCAAGGTAATGAGCAAACCCGTTTAACAAAAAAAAAAGAAAGTTTCGTATCTTTATTTGGGTTTCCCCAATTTTAAGGTGATAGGCTTGGAAATTAATTGATTTGGTTTTAAAATTGCCCCTAGAACTTTTAAAACCCCAATTGTAGTGCAGAAGGTTTAAACCTTGGGTTTTTTTTTAGCCCCTAGGGGGCAAAGAGGTCATGGATAAAGGTTCATAGTTTTTATAAATCCAGGGGTGCATTGAAGAAACACGGGCAAACCTTCAATCTTAATGAATTTTTAAAAGAAAAGTTCAGGCCCCCATTGTTTTGGGGGTAATATGTCACTTCCACCAAGTATTTGTTGCCAAAGGGGGAAAATAAATTTAATGTTTTTGTTTACGGTCCCCTTCCCCTTTTTGTCCCTTGGGGCAGGTTGGCAGGTGGTAAAACCGGGGAAAGGTATATTTTAAGATCTTTTAATTATAATTTTCATTAAATCTTTCTCGGTTTTTTAATTTTCAACGGAAATATCTTTGGGGCCTTTTTAAAAATTACCGGGGAAAAAAGGTTTCCCAGGGCCCAAAATAACCATTACGTTCCCTTTAAAACCCGTAATTTGAGGGAAGGCCCGTGCAATTTTCTGCCAAAATTACCTTGTTGGTTTCCAATAAAATTTGGGACTATGGGCATATTTATAACAAAAAACCTTTTTTCGAAACCCTGTGGTTTTGTATATCCCCGATTTAGGGTTTAAGTAAAAATGAACTTAAACAAAAAAGCATCTATAAAAATTGTTGTTGAAATATATGGTTTTTCATTAAAATTTTAATTCTGTGTTATTGTATATTTAATTCTTTTTAAAAAACCGAAGGTATTATGAATTTTTCAACTTTAAAATCATAAATTTTAAAAAAATAAACTTTAAAAAAATTTTGTTTAAATAATTTTAAAAACCCAAAAAATGAGTGTTTTTTTATTTTTCGAAAAATAAAAAACACTCCAAATTTTTGGTTTTAAAATTATTAAAAACAAAATTTTTTAAGCATTTATTGTTTTTATGATTTTAAGTTGAAAATCTATTTTTTTTTGCGTATAAAACAGAAAAAAAATATACAATAGAAAAATTTACAAATTATGACATAAAAATTTATAAGACAAAAATAAAATTTTCTAACAAGACATGTTTATAGTTTTGTTGCATTTTTACTACCTATTACAGCGATTATACACAAACACAATGTTTGAAAGCAGGTTGTCGGCGACAGCTTAATCCAGCATGATGATCACCGCCCTACGTGAAGTGCCACGAGATATTACTGTGGAGCTGCGTGAGCTGGAAGAGTTAGATCTGGCAGACAATTGATGCTAAGACCTGACCTTCCAACCTACGCCACTACAGCCCAGTCACAAGTCACAAGTCCCTCAGGCTCAAACGCGGTCCTCCGAAACCATTTCCTCTTCCGTCCAATTTTTTGGTATGATCGGAAAGCATACGTGTCCGTTTGTAAATTATCGAAACCAGACACAATGGTTCGAATGCACAGGTGAGTCAAGTCAAAAGAAAGTCTGTGAGATGACTACCTTGTGACCAGGTATTTAGCACCTGTCCAGGACCTGTCCATTTTGGCACAGATAGGGTGAGGGGTGGACCGTGTTGAAACTAAACACAACTCCCGACTCAATGACTGTGACTGTGGCATTGTGACAGTAATATCTTGTGGCATGACAAAGTTGACCTGACAAAAAGGGCAATACATTGCCTGAAAAACTATAGTTTATTACTTTTCATACTTGCATACACCCGATTAAGAGAAATGGTCGTCCCGCTGAAGTTTGCTATCACAAGGTGCAAAGACCTAGGTGGGATTTTGATAAAGCAATGATTGTGATCTAGGATGTCCACTGAAGTCTTGGCCAATCTCACAGGTGAGCTGATAACAAGGCCAAGGATTAACCACTCGTAGCAACTTAGTGTGGCTGTGTAAACATGGCTACGTATATGAACACCAGTGTGATATGCAGGGAATCCAACTTAATTTACCACATGCCTATCAGCCTAAAATGGGGAAATGACCAAGGAGGTGCATGATACGCAAACATTTCCTGTCAATATTACCTGTTAAACAGGCAGTATTGACTATTATCTGTGACGTATGTGTGTGCATGAATGTATGTATGTAAACGTACATGCGTGTGTGTGTGTGCGTGCATGCGTGCATGTACAATGGTATTGAAGAGGCCATTGACACAGTGAGGACCATGACAATGGTACTGGGCAGTCAGGCGGAACACATTAGTTTTTGGCAGAATGGCAGTCATGTGTAACACATTGTGAAATGCCTTGGTGATTGGTCGTCATGTGATATAACACAGAGACTGGTTGTGATACGAAACATCTTGGGCATTTGTTGTCACATGAAACAAAATGGTGATTGGCTATCATGTGAAATATGGTGATTGGTTATCATGTTAAACACCACAGTAACTGGTTGTCATTTGAAACACCATGGTGACCGGTTGTCGAGACAAAACACCATGGTGATTGGTTGTCACGTGAAACACATGGTAATTGAGTCATGTGAAACACCATGGTGGTGGAGTTATGTGAAACGCCATGGTGATGGATTCATGTGAAACACAATGGTGATGAAGAATCATGTGAAACACCATGGTGATGGAGTTGTGTGAAACACTATGGTGATGGAGTCATGTGAAACACCATGGTGATGGAGAGTCATGTGAAACACCA
>JAODUO010004549.1:0-11492 GCA_025642075.2 Ridgeia piscesae
ACATGCACAGCACGCACAGCAACACAGAAGTCACCAACAGCACAGCACACAACACAACACAACACAACAGACACAACACAACACACTGTGTCACACTGTCACTGCAGAGACTGGAGACAACCACAGTTAATAGCTATCCTGACAATGTGACATCATGTTCATTCTCTGGAGGGCAGAGGGGGTTGGGAGAGGGAGGAACAGAATGATGGAAAGAGGGGGGATGGGGCAAAAGGGAGGGAAGGAGTGAGGGTGGGAAACAGGGAGGCAGGAAGAGAGGGAAAGAGGGCGAAGGGGAGAGGGAGGGAGAGAGACAAGGAGAAATGGAGTGAGAGAGAGAGAGAGAGAATGAGCGGGACAAGGAGGGTATGTGTCTAGTAGTATATAGTAATGAAACGAGGGTGCTAATGGGCCACCCTCCAGCCTCGTCCACATAGAAAGGTACTTGACCACAGTCACGTCACCTGACTCCTACCTGGTACATCTGATGACCAAGTAGTGCAGTGGACAACTGGACATAACTGACCAGCTAGCCGAACAGGAAAATAAGAGATCAACCAAACATTGACCATTGCCAACCTATTGACCATGATCAGCTGTGTTTATTCCACAACTGGATAATACAGAACCAGGGTTGGGGGAAATCTATCAAGTAACTACTTGATTAATGTGATATGAGTGTGAAATGGTTATTTCATCTGTTAGTACTTGTGAGAGTACTTACGTGAGTATTTTTGAAAGTACTCATACAAACACTAGAACTGTTCAGTCTTGTTCAAATGATGTGAACCCACTAGTAAACAGTTTCCATGACAACCCAGAGCTGCTACACATAGACAACATCATAAATAGAAAATATGACACATATGGACGGAATATCATAATATTAAATGTAATGATAAAATACATATTTACATTTTTAATAAGTAATGTATACCTTGATGTAATATATATATATATATATATATATATATATATATATATATATATAATGTATAATAAGTAAAAGTAATGAGAACTTTGCCAAAAATAAGCACTTGAGCAATAAGGTATAAGAGTAACAAGTACTAATCCTGTACGGAACATATCAAGACAAAATAATGAGTAGAAAGTAATAATTTAAACTGCATTGATGAGTCGGACATTATACATGTCAGTAATTAAATAATTGTAACATTAATGTACTATGCTTGTCCGGGCAGGTTTATGCCAACTATGCATTACAATTTCCAATGCAGCTAAGACAGGATTAATGAATATTTTAAGATCTGGATAAGTCCTAGTTTTATCCTTTATGGCTTGAAGAGCATGAATGTTGCACAAGTGTGATTGCAAAATTAAATCATTGCATGCTGGTGTAATGTCTCATGTTTTACCGTGTTGTATTATTGGTTGGAATACTGAATCATGTTGCAAAGTGAAATTAAATGAGAAAAAAAACATGGTTGTCACTAAAAATGTAAATATGCTTTTTATGTGCACAAATTGAATGATGACAAGGGAAGTTGGCAATGGTGATTTCTAATTGCATTTTGTGTACTGAAATTTCAGAATTACTAACCTACTTTTAAACCTATACAATATGACAAAATATAAAACAAGCTGCATTTAAATCCTGTTTAACATCATAACCATATGGATCACACCAAACTCTTCTAAATTTGATGTTTTCTTCACTTGCGAAAACACTAGGTCTATGATAATTATGATTTATGTTTACATCAAACCACATATTTAAAAAAAGAACTGCATCAAAATATCGATTTAAATCATTTCTGGTACAATCCAAGCATGATGCAGATTTGCTGTGGCCCGTGTACTTACATGTGGAGGACGTGGTTCTCCACCTACAACTGTTGTACTGTCTCGACACATCACCAGACACACATCTCCTACCACTGTCACGTCTGTTACTCAAAAGTCTGCTAATTATAAATCATAAATATGCGCAAGATGATGCTAAATGACTGAATTAACAGAATCAAGTATTAAATGTTGGTAAAGATAGCAAAATTGAGGTCGGTCCGAATTCTACACAAGTGCCGAATGAAATAAGTGATTTTGTTTATCGGTATACTTTGCAAACGTTGTTTCATACATTAGAAAGATCGTCATGTTTTTATTGATGCGTTCGACACGCGGGCTGGCCAGTATATATGAGTATACGACAAGTAGATGGAAACGACAGTTACTCACAGTGTGGCGACACCGTCTGTTGATATTCCTAACAAAAAGGCTAACATGAATGCATACTTTCTACCTGGTAATTGGTGTTAAGCTTATCTGTCAACGATCAATTCTTCTATATCTGGTAATAACCATTTATTGACTGTAAAGAGTGAATATGCTTAATTTCTCTATTTGTCTACGAACCTTGTTGATATCAGTCATAAAGGGCAAAATAATCATCGGGGGAAGGTACGTACCAGCTGAGAAGGGGTTATAACACTATTTTTACTCACTCATCACCAAAACATGCCTGCCACAATTGTACTATTTTAATAGATATCTTTAACATAGAATTTCCACATGTATATATCTGTGACAACACTATTGAAAATTAGGTACAGTAATATATACAATGATGCATTGTTTTTTATTCACTGGGAGCCTGTACCAACACATCGTCTACAGGAAAGCTCGAACTGTACACCATTTATAAGCTCTGGGGAAGATATTTGAACATTAGCATTTTTAATTACCTTGAGTTTTATATTATATGAACCGGCCATTACATTAATATTACATTAAGGAGATGTGTTGGTGAGTATAATTAAAGTTGATGTAGGCCTACAAGTTGCTTATTTGCATTCTTTGGAACGTAATGAAATTTGAAATATCTCCTTAGTTTAGATTTAATTAACATGGAAGTGGTTACACACATCTATAACAATAATATTATGTATATATGATTGTTTTATCGCGCCATCCTCTCCCTCGAATATTTCTGTCAAATGTAAGATCTCTAAAAAAAAAACAAGCGTGATGAACTGTACTTCTTACTCGATTAAGGAGAGGCGTGATTTTAGTTACTGTTCCGTGTAGTACTTCACACCTGGCTTGTCCCCTTGACCCCAGACTCAGCTGTCCTTCATTCTAGGTCGCTCGCCAGAACTATCAGGCAAATCGAAAGGTGAAGGAGTGCGTTTCATGATAAATCAGTGATGGTGCAACGACTCATCAGTTTTGTGTACAACTTGCTCCCCTGAACTTGAGACTCATCATAAAATATAAGCCGTATTACCTGCCGCGAGAGCTCAGAATTTACCTTCCTTGTCATGATGGGTGTGTACATCCCACCTCAGGCCAATGCTACCTCTGCGATCGCTGATCAGATCATCTGCATGGAAACCTCAAACCCGGACACATTTGTGCTAATTTATTCTTGGTGATTTCAATCATACTACACTGTCGACCAAAGTACACGCACCATGTCAAGTGTGCCACAATAGAGGGGAAGCCTCTTAGCTTCTCCGGCCACGCTGTGGTCTACCTCCTGCCTTCATATCGTCAGAAACAGAAAAGAGTGACATCATGTGTTCGCAATATCAAGCGTTGGGACCATAAGTCCATTCTGAATATACTAGGGTGTTGAGCAAATATAAAGACTGGGACTAAATACGCGTCAAAACATATTCATGAATTTGCAGACACTGTGACATCGCACATAAGCTTCTGCTAGGACCTGTTTATTCCCCAAAAGACTTTGATAGTGTACGGTAACGATAAGCCGTTGTTCATCAGAAACCTTAAAATAAAACTGAAACAGAAGCAGGGCGCTTTCATGAGAGCCGCGACCGTGCACAGTACAAGAAAACCAAGTATGATATCGAAAGAGCGACTGTGTATGTATCGAGCAGTCTGCCCGACCCTGCTGGCCACTCCCTCCTCCCTTCACGTACTGTGCAAGAGATGAGTAAGCTATTCAAGTAGCAGGGCATCAGGAAGGCAGCTGGTCCTTGACAACGTTTCCAGCTTCACATTGAAAAACTGCGCTAATGAATTAGACCCTGTTTTCACAGATCTATTTAACGCGTCTCTTCATCTGAATACGGTTCCTGTCTGTGTTAAGGCAGCGACCATAATTCCTTTACAAAAGAAGCCCACAAAGAAAGCCTTGGAGGACTTCCGCCACGTTGACTCCGATGTCAGTGGTGATGAAGGTGTTGGGGCAACTGGTCCTTACGTATCATAAATCTGTCGCAACTCCAGTATGGATGCATTCCAGATCACTTAAATTGACAACCGATGCACTGATGATGCTGTTGCATTGGCCCTATACTTTATGATGTAGCGCTTCGAGCCTACCAACAGTTATGCACGCATCCTGTTCGTAGACTACAGTTCCGCGTTAAACACGGTCATCCTTCAGAAACTATTTGACAAGCTTCAACTAATGTCACTAGATGCATAAATATGTTATTGCATACTCGACTTTTTTGTACGGCGCTCACAGGTTGTTTAAATTAACGGTATTGATCTCTACCAAGACTCAGTATAGATTAGACAAATAACTATGTGTGTAACGTTTGTTACGGTGCGTTTGGGGAATCGTAATTTCGCACGTGTCTATTATCTAGGAGTGTACCCACGCAACGTTCGATTGCACAACACAAACAATATAAAAATAAATCTTTTTTATTACTTAATGAAACAATTCATCCAATGTCGATGAAAGCACCGTCAGCAAACAATCAGTCATTTTGATAAGATATAAACAATATCTTATTATTAAAACAACTGACATACAAAGACGGCGTGTAAGCTGACGTCTGACGACTGTTGAAAAATGTCAGTTAACTATTGAGTGATGTCTGATGACTGTTGAATGATGTCTGATGACTTCTGAATCGTGTCTGATGACTAATGAATGATGTCTGGTGACTATTGGATGGTGTCAGATAACCTTAGACTGATGTTTGATTACTATTGAATGATGTCTGATGACTATTAAATGATGTCTGATGACTACTGAATGGTTTCTAATGACAACTGAATTGTGTCTGATGACTATTGAATGATGTCTGATGATTATTGAATGATGTCTGTTCACTATTGAATGATGTCTGATGACTATTCAGAGCTGTCTGATGACAATTCAATGGTGTCTAATGTCTACTGAATGGTGTCTCATGACTATATAATGATGACTGATGACTATAGAATGACGTCTGATAACTATTGCATGTCGTCTGATGACAATGGAATGGTATGTGATGACAATTGAATGATGTATTATGAATAATGTATGGTTTCTGATGATATTAGCATGATGTCTAATAAGTACTGAAAGATGTCTGATGACTATTGAATGGTGTCTGATGACTATTGAATGGTATTTGATGACTATTGAATGAATTCTGACGATGGTTCCATGGTGTCTAATGACTAATATACGATGCCTGATGACTACTGATTGCTATCTGATGACTATTGAGTGACGTCTGATGATTATTGATTGTTGTCTGATGACACTTGAATGGTGTCTGAAGACTTTAGAATGATGACTAATGACTACTGAATGATGTCTGATGACTCTTGAATGGTATAATGACTAATGACTATTATATGATGTCTGATGACTATTGAATGGTGTCTGATGGCTACTGAATGGTGTCCGATGACTACTGAATGACGTCTGATGATTACTGAATGATGGTCTCTATTGAATGAAGACTGTTGACTATTGAGTGATGTCTGATGACTACTGAATGTTGTCTGATGACAATTGAACGGTGTATGATGACTATTGAATGATGTCTGGTGAGTGTTGTATGGTGTCTGATGACTTTAGAATGATGACTAATGACTATTGAATGATGTCTGATGATGTTAAATGGTGTCTGATAACTATTGAATGATGTCTGATGACTATTGATTGAAGTATGATGACAATTGAATGGTGTCTGATGACTGTTGAACGGTGTCTGATGACTATTGAATGGTGTTTAGTGACTATTGTATGGTGTGTGATGACTTTAGAATGATGACTGAAGACTATTGAATGGTGTCTAATAACTATTGAATGGTATCTGATGATTATTGATTGAAGTCTGAAGACAATTGAATGGTGTCTAAATACTTTAGAATGATGACTGATGACTATTAAATGACGTCTGATGACTATTGAATGGTTTCTGATGAAATGGTATGGTGTCTGATGACTATTTAATGATGTCTGATGATTACTGGATGATGTCTGATCACTATTGATTGACATTTGATGACAGTTGAATAGTGTCTGAAGTCTGCTCAATGGTGTATTTGTATGATGACTGATGACTACTGAATGACGTCTAGTCACTATTGGATGGTGTCTGGTAAGTTTAGACTGATGACTATTGAATGGTTTCTGATAAAAACTGAATTGTGTCTGATGACTATTGAATGGTGTCTCGTGACTAAATAATGATGTCTGATGATAATTGAATGGTGTCTGATGACTTTAGAATGATGACTGTTGACTATTGATTGATGTCTCATGACTACTGAATGTTGTCTGATGACAATTGAATGGTGTATGATGACTATTGAATGATGTCTGATGAGAATTGGATGGTGTCTGATGACCATTGAATGGTGACTGATAACTATTTATTGAAGTCTGTTTACATTTGAAAGGTGTCTGATGACTTTAAAATGATGATTAATGACCATTGAATGATGTGTGATGACTATTGAGTGGTGTTTGATAACTATCGAATAGCCACGAGAGACCATTCAATAGTCATCAGAAACAGTTCAGGTTTTACCTGAAACCATTCAGTAGTCATCAGGCATCATTTAATAGTCATCAGACATCAGTCTAAATTTACCAGACACCATGCAATAGTCATCAGATGTTATTCTATAGTCATCACATCAATAATCATCATACTTCATTAAATAGTCATCAGACACCATACATTTGTCACCAGAAACCATTCAACTGTCATCAGACACCATTCATTTGTCATCACACAACAATCAATAGTCATCAGACGTCACTCAATAGTCATCAGTTATCTTTCTATAGAGTTCAATCAATAGTCATCAGACACCATTCAAAAGTCATCAGACACCATTCAATATTCATCAGACATCAGTCCAAAGTTGTCAGACACCATCCAATAGTCACAAGACGTTATTCAATAGTAATCAGTCATCATACCAAAGTCATCAGACACTATTCAGATATCACCAGACATCATTATATAGTCATGAGATACCATTCAGCAAATATCAGACACCACTCAATTTTCATCAGATGTCATTCAATAGTGATCAGACGTCATTAAATAATCATCAGGCATCATTCAGTAGTCATCGGTAATCATTCAATAGTCCTCAGACATCATTTATTACTCATCAGACACCATGCAATCATCACCAGACTTCAATCAATAATCATCAGATACAATTCAACAGTCATTAGACATCATTCAGTAGTCACCATATACCATTCAATAGTCATCAGACACCATACAATAGTCATCAGACATCAGTCTTAAGTCATGTAACACCATTCAATAAACATCAGACACCACACAATGATCATCATACATCACTAAATACTCATCAGACACCATTCAATAGTCATTAGACACCATTCAGTAGTCATCAGACGTCATCAGAAGTGATTAAAAAAACACAAGTCTTCATTCTAATGTCATCAGACACCATTCAATTGTCTTCCGACGTCATTAAATAGTCACCAGACACCATTCAGAAGTCATAAGACGTCATTCAATAGTCAACAGACATCATTCAATAGTTATAATACACCTTTCAATTTTCATCACACAACATTCAAAACCTTCATATATCATTCAATAATCATCAGTCATCATTCTAAATTCAGTCTTTATCAGACTTTAATCAGTAGTCAACAGACACCATTCAATAGTCATCAGACACCATTCAATAGTCATGAGATATCATTCAATAATCATTATTCATCATTCTAAAGTCATCAGACACCATGTAATAGTCATCAGACTTCAATCAATAGTCATCAGACACCATTCAATACTCATCAGACAACATTCAAAATTCATCGGACGTCTTTCAATAGTCATCAGTTATCATGCAAAATCACCAGACATCATTCATTTGTCACCAGACATCATTATATAGTCATGAGACACCATTCAGTAGACTTCAGACACAATTCAATTGTCGTCAGTTGTCATTCAATAGTGATCAGACATTATTCAATAATCATCAGACACCATTAAATAGTCATCAGACTTCATTCATTAGTCATCAAGCAGCATTCAGAAGTCAACATACATCACTCAATAGTATTCAGACATCATTCAGTAGTGATCAGACATCATTGAATAATCATCAGACATCATTCAATACTCATCACACATCACTTAACAGTCATCAGTCATCATTCTAAAGTCGTCAGACACCATTCAATGATCATCAGACACAATTCAATAGTCATCAGACATCATTCGATAGACATTAGTCATCATTCTAAAGAAAACAGAAACCATTCAATATTTATCAGACGTCATTTAATAGTTATCATACACCTTTCAATTTTCATCAGACAACATTCAGTTGTCATCAGATGCCATTCAATAGTGATCAGATTTCATTCAATAATCATCAGACTTCATTCAATTGTCATGAGACACAATTCAGTAGTCATCAGAAACCATTCAGTAGTCATCAGACATATTCTATAGTCATCATACATTATTCAATGGTCCTCAGTCATCAATCTAAAGTTATCAGACACCATTCAATTGTCATAAGACGTCAATCATTATACATCAAGCAGGATTCAGAAGTCAACAGACATCATTCAATAGTAATCAGACATCATACAATAGTGATCAGACATCATTCAATAATCATCAGACATCATTCAATAGTCATCAGACGTTATTAAATACTCATCAGACACCACACAATTGTCATCAGAAACCATTCAATTGTCATCAGACTTCAATCAGTAGTCATGAGACCCCATTCAATAGTCATCAGACATCATTTAATATTCATTAGTCATCATTCTAAAGTCACAAGTCACCATTCAATACTTATCAGACATCATTCAATAGTCATCAGACTTCATTTATTAGTCATCAGACACCATGCAATCATCATCAGACTTCATTCAGTAGTCATCAGATTCCATTCAATAGTCATTAGACATCATTCAGTAATCATCATACACCATTCAATAATCATCAGTCATCCTTCTACAGTCATCAGACACCATTTAATAGTCATCATACATCATTATATATTTATCAGACACCATACAATAGTCATTAGACACCATTCAGTTGTCATAAGACGTCACTCAATAGTCATCTGACATCATTCCGTTGTGTTCAGCCATCATTCGAAACTTATAAGACATCATTCAATTGTCATCAGGCGACATTCAATAGTCATCAGACATCATTACATTGTTATCAGTCATCATTCAGTTGTCATCATACACCATCCAATTGTAATCAGACAACAATCAATAGTCATCAGACGTCATTCAATAGTCATCAGTCATCATTCTAATATTCAATTGTCCTAAGACATCACTATATAATCATAACCATTCAGAAGACGTCATTCAATAGTCATCAGACATCTTTCAATAGACATCAGGCGTCATTCATTAATCATCAGTCATCATTCTAAATTGATCAGACACCATTCCATCGTTATCATACTTCAATCAGTTGTTATCAGGCACCTTTTAATAGTCATCGTACACCAACCAATTGTAATCAGACAACATTCAATAGTCATCAGACGTCATTCAATAGTCATCAGTCATTATTCAAATATCATCAGACACCATTCAATCGTCATCAGACTTCAATCACTAGTCTTCAGACACCATTTAATTGTCATCAGACTCCACTCAATAGTCATCAGTCATCATTCTAAAGTCATGAGACACCAGTCTATCGTCATCAGACATCATTTATAAGTCGTCAGGCACCATGCAATCACCATCAGACTTCATTCTCAGAGATAGAGAGACAGAGAGACAGAGAGACAGAGAGAGAGAGAGAGAGAGAGAGAGAGAGAGAGAGAGAGAGAGAGAGAGAGAGAGAGAGAGAGAGAGAGAGAGAGAGAGAGAGAGAGAGAGAGAGAGAGAGAGAGAGAGAGAGAGAGAGAGAGAGAGAGAGAGAGAGAGAGAGAGAGAGAGAGAGAGAGAGAGAGAGAGAGAGAGAGAGAGAGAGAGAGAGAGAGAGAGAGAGAGAGAGAGAGAGAGAGAGAGAGAGAGAGAGAGAGAGAGAGAGAGAGAGAGAGAGAGAGAGAGAGAGAGAGAGAGAGAGAGAGAGAGAGAGAGAGAGAGAGAGAGAGAGAGAGAGAGAGAGAGAGAGAGAGAGAGAGAGAGAGAGAGAGAGAGAGAGAGAGAGAGAGAGAGAGAGAGAGAGAGAGAGAGAGAGAGAGAGAGAGAGAGAGAGAGAGAGAGAGAGAGAGAGAGAGAGAGAGAGAGAGAGAGAGAGAGAGAGAGAGAGAGAGAGAGAGAGAGAGAGAGAGAGAGAGAGAGAGAGAGAATGAGGGAGAGGGAGAGGGAGAGAGAGAGAGGGAGAGGGAGAGGGAGAGGGAGAGGGAGAGGGAGAGGGAGAGGGAGAGGGAGAGGGAGAGGGAGAGGGAGAGGGAGAGGAGGCGGAGGCGGAGGCGGAGGCGGAGGCGGAGGCGGAGGCGGAGGCGGAGGCGGAGGCGGAGGCGGAGGCGGAGGCGGAGGCGGAGGCGGAGGCGGAGGCGGAGGCGGAGGCGGAGGCGGAGGCGGAGGCGGAGGCGGAGGCGGAGGCGGAGGCGGAGGCGGAGGCGGAGGCGGAGGCGGAGGCGGAGGCGGAGGCGGAGGCGGAGACAGAGACGCCGGAGACGATTAGCGAATGTCAACCGAACCACCGGCCAGCGATCTCTGATCGTCCATCGTCTTCACCTACGGCAACAGCGCGTCATGGGACCAATGAACGTCGCTTGAAGCGTCCTTTGCCTTTAGCACACTGTAGGCCCTACATGCACCGAAACTGGATCTTTTTTCAAAGTCGACCGAGAAGCCGACCGAACAACAAGACATCAAGTGCGAGAGATATGTCGCTGTTGTCATTGACATTGTCATCTGCGTCTATCAAGACATGCTAGCGCCGGTCTGCCAATGGTCGAGAAACTTGAGACATTTCTAACGATCAGTGATGATGACGACGGGAATTTCACTAAGTGTTGCCATGATGATGTTCTTTATAGACGTGAACAATAGAGTCACGTCATCGTGTACGTACGTGAATAATGCTGTCACATGGATTCTGAACGGGTCGTTTCTAACGATCGGTGATGATGACAACGGGAAAGCCATTGAATGTTGCCATGATGACAATTACGTTCTTTGTAGACATGAACATTGACATTGATTTTCGTGTCTCTGTTTAGATTTTTTGTTCCATACCCGTTCGCATAGTCTACCGAAGTCGCTGTTTGCCTTTGCTAGCCTACTGTCCATTTCTTTGTCTATTTTGGCATCAGATGTGGAA